>JAGKTI010003308.1:42433-58734 GCA_018397915.1 Birgus latro
CTTTAATATCCTCACTGTTAACCACTACCCTTCCTTCATCATTCTTCACACACTGCTCGCCTACAATGTCCCGATTATCTCTTCATCTGATTTGCCACCCTAAAAACCATATTGATAGTGCCATACATTTGGAATTGGCTAATTATCACTTGCCAACATCCAACCTGCACTCATTCGCTAATTTCCCCTGTTTTTTTTCCCGTGAAATATCCCGTATGAGCTACTCTCGTAATATAAATGTATATAAGAAAGGAAGGGAGAAGCCTGAGTGATATTTATATTCACCTGGAACTACCTAATTTATATGTATTGTCTAGATTTCCTACGACTTATTTCTTAGCATATACATTAGCAGCTGACATTTTCAACTCTTTGCTGCCAGATACAGCCAGTTTGCTCTCGTCCTTCTTGGTGAAATGACGCCTGTCCATTTCTGCCTCTTTTGCGCCTGTTATAAAAAGTCCTGTGACCTCTACCCCAACTAAACATCATGTGGGAAGCAGTAAAGGACTGTAGATATATACAACTGTAATAAAGTACTATAAATAATAAGGTGTGAGTGCGTATATGAGTAAGAAATGAGAGAACACCAGCCGCGAACTAGCGGGAGTGGGAGGCTCGTATGCGCTCGTATTTTACAATGCTTTCACAGTTTGTTTGTTTTTTTTGTATGGATTCCAAACTACTTGGAAATCATTGAATAGTGTTTCTAGTGATAATATCTGGCAGTGGTATTCAGATTAGGGGATGTCGGGAAGTGTAAAGTGGAGACTTAGTTACCCAATTTCAGAAGTCTTCACAAGTCCTACGGTAGTCAAAGAGTGCTAAAAAAAAAAAAACATCCCAGGAGAAAGCTCAAGGTATGTGCCATATGCATATATAATTATAATGTTCTAGGACTAATAATTGATTTTTGGCAAATATTTTTAAAAAGTCAGTCAGAGCGCAAATATCCCCGCGGGAATGGCACGGAAAACCTCCGACAACCCCGCGGTGTAGGGGTTAAGACACCGAAGACAGTCTGTTTACATACAACCTCACCAACTGGACACAGCACTGCATAGCTATTGCTTTCTAACCTAACTTAACATTAGTTTTGCCCCCTAATACTCCCCATAAAAATTTTAATCATGAAGGATTGCCACTAAGCCTCTTGAAAGTCCTCATTACCAATCAAGCAAGAACTTGACCTAAACAGCATGTGAATAATAGCCGCCCAGCATTACGCATATTTAGTCACGAGTCGCTCTCAGCACTCATCGTTTCGTTTTCGTTTTTGAAGGCTGCAACATGCTTGCATGCGTCGGCCTTTTTTTTTTTTTTTTTTTTTTTTATTGGAGCGTGTAGCATTTTATGACCGGATGCCCTTCCTGATGTCTACCAATGACCCTTGGGTGGATTCGATCCTCCGACCCTACGGCCAGAGCGGAGCGCTCTAACCCACTGAGCCACAGCTGCTCATTTAAATAAAAAAAGAAAAAAAAAGTTTTTGAAAGGCATTAGTCATCAACAATAAAGCAAAAAAAGAAAAAGCTATAAAGAAGTCGTCAGCATGTAGTGATTGCGTACCTCACTTCTCAGATACACACAAATGCAGCAATTGTGAAAAATAAACAAGTCAGTCAAGCAGTATAATTTGTATGACAGCATAATTCACAAGAACTGAACTCACATAATTATCTTACCTAACTACTGTATTTATGTCAACACATAGTGTCTTCACATATTGTAAGATCCAAATTTTCTTGACCAAAGACCGTCAGTTTGTAAAGATTGAGCACAAAGCCTTTTTTTATTCTTCTTTTTTTCATACTCGTTGCACTAAAGGCAAATACATGAATTTTACTGCTCTTCATCATTAACTTTTTTTTTCCCAGAAAAGAAAACTATCCACATCGACGTAAACATCCCGATGCATTTTATGTTTGATCGTTTGCATTCTAACACCACACGCTGTTTTGTCCAACAGTTTTTCATTTTCATTTAGAATAAATTCTTTTCTTGTGTTCATAGCACTTTCGGGGTGCATAGGCATAACTAAAGTTAGTTTGGAACCACATGCTCATAGTTCTGAGAGGAAACAAGGAGCAAGGAAATAAACAAATACGTGTAAACTTCTCATCACAGCGACCGTTCACCCACCACTGAAGTAGTCAGCAGGCTGTGGCAGGTGGTCTAGGGTTCACATGGGTCGGGTTGGGTCGAGGAAACCAATTAGTGACCGACCAAAGTATAACATGAGTTATATCTGGAAATCCAATACCAAAATCCACCCATTTCCCACAGTTGCTCGCGCAATTGAGTAGTACAGTAAAACCTCACTAGAATGGACTAATTGGGGCCAAAGTCATTCTGAAAAACGCGATATTCCGAAAAAAGCGACATAGGGATTTCTCACTGCTAAGATATTTTCATACATGAAAAGAGTCATGGCCACAACCCTACTTCACTCCACCATTTCCTTCTAAATTGGGGCATTAACCCATTTGCCTCTTAACTTTTCTCAAATGCCTCTATAAATAATTTATTGCATAACACAGTACAGTTTTTGTTAGGTTTATACTCGATAAAGGCCATTGTAACACTCACAGGAAGATAATTTTCATACATGAAGTGTCTTAGCCACCATCTTGCTTCACTCCACCAGTTCCTTCTATCCCTGTTGCTTCTTAGCTTTTCTAAAATGCCACTAAAAATAATTTGTTGCATTACGCAGTATAATTTTAGTAAGGTTTAGACTCGATAAAGGCCATATATAACACAAAATAAGATATTTTCGCTTATTAAAAGCATCATGGCCACCATCCTGCTTCACCTCCACAAGTTCATTTTGACTCGTGGTAATATCTCATTTGCCTCTTATTTTTTTCTTAAATTCCACCATAAATAATTTATTGCATGACACAGTAAAATTCAAGCAAGGCTTGGACACAATAAAACTCATAAGTAATTAAAAAGAAAAAAAAGTTTTCTTACGTAACCATTCAGACTCACTTGGCTCACCTGATGAAGGATCCTTTAGAGCAAATCCTTCAAAATCATTTCCCATTATCTTCAGGGTCATCATCAAGAAACAGTGAATCATTGTTCCAATTGTCTTCACTGACAAGAGCTGAATCATGGATGGGAATCGGAGGTGTAGCCTGTACCTTGTGTGCTGTGTGGTGTACTCAGTTTTAAGCATTTTTCAAATACTGTATTGTACACTTTATACACCTTAATTTTTTACAATTTTACAAACAAATACGTTCACTTTGTCTGTATATTTCACTTATCACTCGTCACCGTCGAGCAGTATGGGACTTGGGGAAAATGACGTTGGGGGGAAATGATGTGGAGGAAAAATAGTTACGTCGCCAGTTAAGCACGAACACACACACACACACACCGCTCGCCGTGTGATTAAAGCTTGATGTCTTAATATTAATGCAGACCCCTTTTCTAATTTTGAGCATTTAGAAAGAACATTGTGGGTATAACTTAATTTTACACACTTTTAAAATACTGTACTGTACACTTAGAACAATAGCTACGCTGCCAGCCCACCACCAACCAATGCACGAGCACACAAACCGCGCAGACAGCATGGCCACCCACCGTGAGGTTAGGCAGTCCGAAATGCTTCTAGCTTTATTGGAGTTTTCCTGATATATAAGAAATAATTCCGGTCAGCTCCCTGACTCTGAAAAAAGCGACTTCCAGTGTACTGAAGTCCGTTGTAGTGAAGTCATACTATATTACCATGCTATTACGGAATTATGGGAGAAATTAAATGCTCGTGTTATTGGAAGATCATTGCTTCGTTTGGTCTTAAATCTCGACTCTATTGTATTTGCAAGTAGCACTGCAACATCAGCATACAACAAATTTGAGATATTCCAGCCATCACCATTCATTACCAACGCCATCCTCCTCTCTCCATAATTCATGTTTTTACTTCTCTCATCACCTCATCCATATATATATATTGAACAACCATGGGAACATCACACAACCTTGTTGCATGCCCATGCCGATCATGAACTATTCACTTAGATGCCCATTTACCCTTACACATGCTTCACTACCATTATAAAAACCCTTACACATGCTTCACTACCATTATAAAAACTCTTGACAGCACCTAGCAGCTTACCATCTACACTGTACATGTGCAAAACCTTCCACAATCCTTCTTTCTACTTTGTATTTGCTTTTTCCAGATTCATGAATGCCATAAACACATTATGGCCCTTCTCACAAGCCTTCTCCACTATCTGTCTCACTGCAAAAATTTGATCCAGACATCCTCTGCAACTCCTAAAGTTACCTTTTTCATCACTTACTAGGACTTCTGACATCTCTCTTACTTTCTCTATAATAATTCTTCGATATACTTTCCCTACCACTATCAATAAACTTATGCCATGATAATTCTTGCACTCACTTTGCTTACCTTTATTTTTGTACAGGGGCACAGTTTCACTCGTCCATGCCTTCTTGCATATCTCAAACAAACACTTCATTCCGCTCTCTACCCTAGCCATAATCATCTCTGCATACACTCTATCAACCCCAGCTGCTTTCCCATTTTTTCAGCCACTTTACAACGTTCTTCACCTGTGCGAGTGCCACTTTTCCTGGCACTGCATTTCTCCTCTGCACACCCCCAAAACCAATCGTGTTTACAGCTGCTCTTCTGTCTCTGTTCCCATTCATCAGGCTTTCAAAATGTTCTTTCCATATGGTCCTTACTTCATCCCCATAGGTTAATAATCTACCACTTACATGCTTCATACTTTCACATTTCTTTCGGCTGTCACTTCCACATTTCCACACGTCTTTCCAGAATAACTTCCTATTTTCAGAGCAATTTTCATTCATTTTTCTTCCTAAATAATCATTTACCTCCTTATTTTTCCTCTTCACTAGTATTTTTATGTGCTTCTTGCTCTCAATACTGTCAATTTATATTTCAATCAAACCCCTGTCCTGTAACCACTCTAACCACTTCTTCCTCTTTTCCTCCATTGCTGTCTTAACTTCTTCATCCCACCATGCCATACCTTTCTTCTTGTTGTTACTCTTGCCACACCACACACCACTGTAGCATTTCTAACTAAGCAATCCCTGTATGTATTCCACAGGCTGTCCAGATCCATCCATCCATCCACCATCCAATCCTACGTTGCCCATTTCATTCCAATTCACTGATTCTAACTCCTCCCCTATTTTGGTCCTGTATTCATCTGCCATTTCTTTGATGCTAAGCTTCTCAACATTCAGTCTTTCCTGACTGCACCTCTCTCTCCTGGTCTACCTCACTCCTCTCAGCATGATCATGCGTACCACAATCATATATTTTTCTTTTCTTTTTTTAATGCAAGGAAGAGGGAACCAAAGGCCATGGGCCCACAAACTGTTCCTTCCAAGAAAAAACAAAGACAATACAAAAGAGAGCCAAATTCAAGATCGGTTCATTTCGAGATGCCTGGACACACTGCATTTGTAAGACTGGAGATCGTAGGAAGTAGGAAATACAGACAGAGGAAGACAGTTCCAGAGTTGATCAGTTGCATAAATGAAGGACTGGGAGTAATGGTTAACTCTTGCATTAGAGAGTTGGACAGAAAAGGGATGAGAGTTTGTTGCTAGACGGGTACTACATGCCCGTCGTAGAGGTGGAGGGATGCAAGCAGACAGTTCAGAGGAACTGTGGCCATTGAAGTAGTGATAGAAAAGAGATAAAGATGCAACAGCGCAGCAAAGACACAGAGGTTGAATGGAGCCAGTAAGAGGAGGAGAGTAAGAGGAGAAGAGCTGCATGTGGGGAGCCTTCCCACACATGAGAGTTGTACTCTAAACAGGGGCGAATAAAACCCGTTTATAAAGTCAACAACTGTGCAGGGGTAAAGAAGGTTCGGCGTTGGCTTAGCGCACCTAATCTCTTGGAAGCAGATTCCACATGAGATGTAATATGTTCTTTCCAAGATAAATCCCGAGTGAATGAAACTCCAAGCATTTTCAAGAATGATGCAGGACTGAGCTGGACATTATTAAACATTACTGGGTACTCCTGTGGAAGATTTTGTCAGGTTGATAGGTGTAAGAACTGAGTCTTTGATGCATTAAAAACAACAAGATTATTTTTACCCCAGTCAGAGATATGAGCCAAGTCAGACAATAGGTGTGCCATATTTTTGTCCCAGTCAGAGATACGAGCCAAGTCAGACATTAGGTGTGCCATATTTTTGTCCCAGTCAGAGATACGAGCCAAGTCAGACATTAGGTGTGCCATAGCCTCATCCCTTGGTTATTGAAGTAACTACTGAGATGGATGTTGTGGGAACCAAATGGAAAAGTGAAGGGTGGAATCATGAGCGTATGAGTGGATAGGGTTATATGTACAGCTTAGAAGGTCATTCATGAATAAAAGGATGAGAGTTGGTGATAGGATAGAGCCCTGAGGAACACCACTGTTGATAGATCTAGGAGAAGAACGATGGCCATCTACAACAGCGGCTATAGAACGACCAGAAAGGAAGCTAGGGATGAAGGCACAGATAGAAGCATAGAAACCGTAAGAGGGCAGTTTGGAAATTAAAAATATATGCCAGACTCGATCGAAAGCCGTTGAGATGTCAAGTGCAATGGCAAAGTTTTCGCCAAAGTCCCGAAAGGAGGATGACCAGGAGTCTGAAAGGTAGGTGAGAAGATCGCCAGTAGAGTGAACCCATACTGACGATCAGAAAGAAGGTTACAATAGGAAAGATGCTTTAACATTTTTCTGTTAAGAATAGACTCAAATACTTTTGAAACACAGGACGTTAAAGCAATTGGACAATAGTTGGAGGGTTGGGAATGGTCACCCTTCTTTGGGACTGGCTGAATGAGAGCAAATTCCCAGCAAGAAGGAAAGGTACAAGTTGACAGACAAAGGCAAAAGAGTTTATTTAGGCAGGGTGTAAGCACAGAAGCACAGTTCTTGAGGACAACAGGAGGGACTCCATCAGGCCTATATGCCTTGTTAGTTTTGAGGCCAGTCATAGCAGAAAATACATGAGCTGAAGAAATCATAATGCAGCCATGAGGAAGTCAGAGGGGGGAAGTGATGGAGGAACAGCACTGGAATCGTCTAAGGTGGAATTGGAGGAGAAAGTCTGAGCGAAGAGATATGCTCTATCAGTAGAAGAAATAGCTACAGAGCCATCAGAGTAGAAAAGAGGAGGGAAGGATATGAGGAAAAGTTGTTAGAAAGGTTTTTGGCAAGGTGCCAGAAGGAGTGGGAAGAATTTGAGTTGGAGAGTTGAGAGTATTTAGTACGGATGAAATTATTTTTAGCAGAGCGAAGAACAGACTTAGCACGATTCCAGGCAGAAACATAAGAAAGATGTGATTCAGGGGTGGGTTGGCTCCGGTACCTTTTATAGGCCCTCCCCTTGTTGTGGACAGCATTAGAACAAGCGTGATTAAACCAAGGCTTCCTTACATTAGACAAAGGATATGAGAAAGGAATGTATGCTTCCATGCCCGAGAGAATAATCTCCGTAATGTAGATGGCGCACGCAGATGGCTCCTGGCCATGGAAGCAATAATCATTCCAGGGAAAGTCAAAGAAGTACTGTACTGCCTGAGGGCCTCCCAATCCGCAGCTTCAAAGTGCTACAGGCGACGTTTCTTTGGAGGGTCCACAGGCCGCACCGGAGCGATAGGACAGGTTCAGGTAATAAGTTTATGATTGGAGGAGCCCAACGGAGAGAAAAGAATAACAATGTAAGCAGAAGGATTAGTTGTAAGGAAGAGGTCAAGTATGTTGGAGCTCTCTCCAAGGTGGTCAGGGATACGGGTAGGGAGCTGTACAAGCTGCTCTAGGTCATTAAGGATAGAAAAGGTGTAGGCTTGTTCACCAGGTGGATCAGCGAAAGGAGAGGAGAGCCAAAGGTGGTGGTGAATAATGAAATCTAGAATGGAGATTTCAGAGAAAGGAGAAATGGATAGAATGTGTTCCATCGTAGAAGTAAGGTAGTCGAAGAATTTTTGATAGTCAGTAGAATTAGGCGATAAGTAAACAGCGCAGATATATTTAGTTAGAGAATGACAAGAGAGGCGAAGCCGGAGAGTAGAGAATTCAGAAGAATTAAGTTCAGGAATACGAGAGCAAGATTGGTCGTTGCGTACATATACACAACAGCCACCTTTGGCTTTGAAATGAGTATAGAGAAAGTAGGAGGATACAGAAAAGGGTTTGCTGTCAGTTGGGTCAGACAGCTGAGTCTCTGACAGACTTCTACATTGTCCTCTCATGGCTCTCGTATCGGCAACCATTCCCAGCATCAACCTCTTTGCGAACACATAATCAATCAGGCTCCTTTCAACACCATTCCCGTTCCCTCTATACCATGTATATTTATGTGCATCTTTATGTTTGAAATAAGAGTTACAGAAGTACAACCTCCATTCCCGACACATATCCTCCAGTTGCTTCCCATTATTGTTTTCTCCTGGTACTCCATTACAATCCATTATGTCATCCTTAGCACCAGTGCCTACTCTTCCACTCATATTGCCCATTACGATCACTTTATAGCTCCTGGGCATTTCTCCCACTGCTTCATCCAGCTCATCCCAAAACTTGTCTTTCTCACACTCCTGTCATCACATGGTGCATAAGCTACAATCACAGCCACTTTCACCTTCTTAGACTTGAACTTGATGTACATACATCTGGAGCTGACACATTTGTAATCTCTCATTCCACTCTGCCACACCTCACCCATCAACAAAGCAACTCCTTCCTTGTATCTTCCTTGCTCATTCATGCCCGATCTTACACATTTAACACCCTCCCACTCCTCCTTTTCTTACCCTTTCATCTTTGTTTCACACAGTGCCATCATGGCACAGCTCACACTCTTGAACACATTCACAACTTCCACCTTCTTGCTTTACTTATGCACCCCTCTTACATCCCACATGGCCATACGAATCTATCCATTTGGTTGGGGCCCTGGGCAGGTATTGGGCCCTCCAAGGCTCTCAAAACATTTTTCATGATTAAGTGATTTTAGGAGAATCTGGGGGACACTTAACCTGGCCAAAAACCACAGTTATATAGTTACCACCCAGTGTAGTAAATGGTTTCCTGAGTACAGGAAACCATTTGGCTTGCCACTCAGTGCAGAGACCATAGGGTATCCTTACACTGTGTGAGTGGATGATGGGTGCCCCCATATACCACTGTAATAGTGATAATAATAATAATAAAGGCTTCATGCAATATATCCTATAAATTAAAAGACTAATCGTAATCTCAATAAAAGATCTCCGGGAGCACACATGAAGTGGTCAGTTTCTTGTTTTCCACCAGGTTAAAATCTAGATGAGCCTAGGGCCACACCAACAATAACTTCTTTTTTCTTCTGTTCATTGGTGCACTTTTTATCACAGTACTGCCTAGTATTTTGCTACTAGTGACATATATTTTTATGCTTTTTAAACATTTGAAAGATACAAGGTGATTTGGTGATAGAATGTACAAGTCAGAGTTATGGCTTTGCACTGCATGCATGGGTTGCCATGTCCCAGAGGTGATTGAAGGGTTTTTGATCATGTGATGATACTAGCGGCATAGATTAGTAACCTACTCTTCAGTGTTCTGGGCTAGAATCAATAAACCTCGGGCTTTAGCTTTTCAGAAGGGGGTAATACGGAAATGGCTGTTATAAAGATTATCAGGTACTGTACTGCATTTATTATCCTGAAATCAGTTCTTATTATTGTATTTAATGTGTTCTAGGTATCGCATCATCCTCCAGTCTCAGCCCTGTACGTGACAAATCGTCAAGAAGGTTTCTCAGTTAGTGCTACGGTTCTTGCAAAGTCCAAATTCTATGGTAAGGGTTTAAAAGTGTTTTCAGTCTTACCATTGACACAATTATCCTACAAGTCATGTGTAACCCCTAAACGCCGGGCTATTCACAGTGCGGTATTTCTCTCGGTACGGGCATTTTTCTGAAAATAGCCTGTTTTCAAACCGTAATATCTCAGAAACTACTGCAGTTAGGGAAACAGATTAAACACCATATTACTGTACTCACCAACTCTTCTTCTAACAACTGAAAGTATCCCCAGGTCTATATGTTGTTGCATTGATAAGTAACGATGTGAGGAAGAGGACTAATTTTTGGTCCGAGAGGCAGGATGTATTCGTGTACACGCGTGCGGCCCCAACTGTGGCTTCGCTCTCAGCGTGATAACTTCTCCATTACCAGATAAACTAGACACTGTGGCATCTAAGGCACACCCTGTGGCATTATCACTTAGCCCTTTCCTAGTATCCTTGGAAAGAGGCTTGGTGGGGGTGGATGAGGCAAAAGTCCACGTGAAGCCGGAAAAGAATTGGACGAGAAGGTTTAAGAATGCAATGTCCCATACCTGGCAAAGTCACAGAGACAACTGAGGTATGATTGGCTCAGCTGGTGGGACTCTTTCTCCCTAGCTTTTGGTGACGAGATGAAGTGGCAGCCACTTCAAACTGCGGCGTGAAAACAGTTGCAGTTCACCGACACCCGGTGGCCCTCATCCAGCTCTTTTGCATCGGTCCATACCGACACCTGGCGTTTTGGGGTTAAATACAGTTACCCTATACTGTAATTTCATGTTTTATTTAGTAAAAACAGAGAAGATAAATTATTGCTTCTTTGGACTGTTACCTCTACAGTTGTGCCAGCCATATATGTTCCTTTTATTGCAAGAGCAGCTTAAGCACTATTCAGTGTCAGAGGTAGGTTAAGGTGTCTTAAATATGTCTGTACTGTATATCATTTTTATTGTACTTGTTTTCAGTCAGTTCTTTATATTACAGCACTTCTCATCGTAAGTCAGGTGTATATTCCAAAGTATTACAATATTTTTTGTGTAGTTAGTTTTTTAAATTGGAGGAGAATGGCAGACCAACCTTTTGGTAGCATTAATGTGCAGTTTTTCTTTAATATGGGTTTCTCCAAAAACATAGAAATTGCGACATAACAGGGATTTACCGTGGTTACTCCCCATTATATTTCTTCACACTCTTTCAGCAGTTTTATCATGTCTTCTCTCTCCACAGGTAACTCCACTTCAGCCATTCTGGATGGTAATGTACAGCTGACTCTCTTACCTAGAGGCGAGGACTACATAATGAACATGCCCTATGCTCACTGTAAAGGTATCCTAATGGGCACCCTCACGATGGAGCTTGGGGGAAAAGTTACCATTGAGTGTGAGAAAACTGGTTACAGGACAGAATTGGAGTTTAAGTTGAGAGTGAGTATTTGAAAATCCACTGAGGTCATTGTATGAAATCCTTTTAGATAAAGGAGACATTGTGATTGACATCTTGAATCAGACAATGTCTTATACTGTTTTATTATTGCTGTTACCAAAATACAGTACTGTATTTTGTTCAACTTTTTTTTAAGGACTAAATGAAGGGTGTGTGTCTTTTTTTTACCTCTCCAGTCTTAAGTCTTTTTCAGGCTGAGTAAAATTGCCTAAGTAACAAGAATTAACACAAAATTCTTTGACTGAATGGGTCAGTAATTAATGGTAGAGAACGACTTATATTTTATAGATAGAATCAGACCTATGAGTTGGAGTTGACGAAAGTGAAAGCACAACTTAACCCAAATTTGGTAAAGGCCTTGTTCCACGCATGCAAGAATTCAAGTCCCCAAGAAGAATTTGGAGGATTTATTGTATCTTGTAATGCCACTAGGGACATTGACTGGTCATTTTTCCTAAATGTCAAGGATTATGGTAGCTAGCAAGGGGTGGTATGGGTTTGAATGATACTAATAGCATTAATTTAAATAAGGCTGAGATGGAGGGTGATTTTTCTAGTTTCACATAATGGAATTTTGGCAAAAGTTACCAGTAAGTAGCAGAATTGGAGTTAATAGTAGAGACTGACAGTTCAGGTTGGAATCTGAGTAAAGTGTGATTTGGCAAAAGTTACCAGTAAGTAGCAGAATTGGAGTTAATAGTAGAGACTGACAGTTCAGGTTGGAATCTGAGTAAAGTGTGATGTTGAAAGCATTAACCAGTGTGAGAGGGTTGAGGCTATTTTTCAGTATGGAATGTGTTATTGTAAATCACTGTAATGTTCTATCCACTTATGAATGCTTCTTATTGACTAATTGCTACTCCTTCTTTTCTCATGCCTTGAGCTTTTACTTTATGTCCCTTGCACATTCATCACATCTTACATCTTCCTCCCTGACACTTGCCCCACCCTTCCCCTTCTGTCTTTTTTTCTCCATTTCTCTCCTTCCACCTCCTCCCCATTATTATTATTCTTTTTCTTCACATTGCATATCCACAAATTTCTTCTAGCTCGAGAAAAGCATAAAACATGTCTATTTTCTCTCGGCTTCATCTTCAAGTTACCTTCCTCATCCCTTCACCCACAGCCTTTCCTGAGTGGGTATGACTCCAACAACATGGTGAGTGGGAAGTTGAAACTGGGGAAGGACACCTTGGCGACATTAGAGGGCCACTGGGACGGACGCATTGCCCTCACGGACAAGAGAACGGGGGTGAGATTGCCTGGCTTGAAAGCTGACTGTATATAATGTGCAAGATATCTTTTCCAATACTCTATACTTCCATGGAATTTAAGTTTACATTTTATAGTATACAGGCAGTCCATGCTACTAGTCAAGGATGTGGTTTGAGAATGTCACAACTTTTTCCTTACTGTTGGTGCTGTAAATTAGGATGAATTGGCAAATCAGTGTTGTAGGTAGCTTTGGAACTTTATTACAGTACAGTCCCAGTCATCCAATATCTAGATCATCGGGATTATCAGACAACTGGGAAAATACACTTGAAAATATCAGTAAAATAAAAAAGTTAAGCTACTTTGAATACCCACCACACCACAGGATAATCACATGTCATGTGAGATTGGATGAAGTTGAGTGAGGTGAGGTGAGGTGAAAGCATTTCTGTTTGTATCATTTCGTATTGGATCATTTATAAACACTCCAACATGCTTGCATGTGTTGCCTTGGTCAGAGGTTTCCATGCTGCTCGATCTGTGGCAGCCCTCCTATTCAGTCCCTTATCCCTGAGATCACACTCTAGGACTTCGTCCCAGGTCTTTTTCAGTCTGCTTCTTGCAACCCTATCCCTGATGTTCTCACTTTTCACTTTCCGCACGCAGTTGTCAGCCTCTGTCCTTTCAACATACCCAAACCATTTCAGTCTGCTCCTCCTCACCACATTCTAGTCCCATCCTTCCTCTCAACTCTTCAGTTGCAGTCCCCTTCCCATCCCTCTTCTTCCCCCTCTTTCCTCTCTTGATTTGGTCACCTCCACAAATCACCAGCCTGCTCACTGCTGCCATTCAGTTGATGATCTCTCTTGCTGTTGTGTTGTTGTGATAGACAGCGATTTCTTATCTTTGTTATGATTAAAGTATCATCATCTGGACCTCCTTTCCCACCCTAGGGCAGGGTGAGGAGTAGCAGTGTCCAGACATCCCAAATATGCTCAGTCCAAAGGGCCACACTTTCATTCACTCATCATTCAAGCCCCCGAATTCTGGCTCTATCAGATACACCAAAATCATTCACCACATTCGGCAAGTTAAATGCAAGCACATTGTGCTCACCTTGAAGCAGAGGCTGGACATGTGCAATCGACTGGAAAAAGATGAACATCAGAAGACACTGATGGCAGTATGTAATGATTCTGTGATTTATGATATCGAGGCTAAGGGAACCAAGCTCAAAGAATTTTTTATGAAAATCAAGACAAGTAAGTCTAGCAAAAAAAGGCATAATCTTCATTGGCCAAAAATAGAAGATCTAGACTTAGTAGTGTACAAGTGGTTTTCCTTAGAAAGATATAAAGGAGCATTTTCTACATAAAAAAGTGAGAGATTCACAGTATATATAGAAGTGACGTGATTGTACTATAGATAGTTAAATCTTAGTTGATCTGAAAGAGAAGGCCACACAAGGATTTAAGCAAAACAAGGACTGTGCCACTATGCTCTTATGCACTAATGCAGCAGGCACTTGCAGGGTGAAGTTATTCATAGTGAGTATGGTTAATATGGTAACCTCCATTGTTGTTTTCTACAGTATGTATTGAATACCAGACAAGGCCAGTGTGCTACTGGTATGCTTTTCTACCAAATGAAGTTACTAAATCATCTTAGAATGCATTTGCACTGACAAAGAAGAGAAAATTTAGTCAATGGGAATGAAGGTTTGCATTGTTTTGCAGAATTTCTGTTCTTGCAGTTTCATTTCATCATTTCGTTTTTGAAGGCTGCAACATGCTTGCATGCGTCGGCCTTTTTGGATTGGAGCGTGTAGCATTTTATGACCGGATGCCCTTCCTGATGTCTACCAATGACCCTTGGGTGGATTCGATCCTCCGACCCTACGGCCAGAGCGGAGCGCTCTAACCCACTGAGCCACGGCTGCTACAAAGTAATTATATGCAAGACAGCTGAGCAGTGAGTGAGGGGTGGAGTGACAGCAGTCAGTTGAGAAAGAAATAGATGGGTGGGGTGCAGCCTTATACACAGCTGAAGTGTGAGCATGGGCACAGGAGTCATGATAATTTTACAGTACAGCATTTCTTTCCATATCATCATTTCACCTATTAATGTTCTAGATGTGTTTTTTGTTTATTTATGTATTTATTTATTTTATTTTTATAAATATTTATTATAATGAATGATATTTAACAGAATTAACTTCCCTCATGAAATGGAGGGATGGAGTGGAGAGGTATATGAGAGAGGGGAGTGTGACCTGGGAACAGGGCAGTGAAATGGCAGGGGACGGGGTGACATGGAGGCAATTTGTTTGTGGCCACCCTTTACGGGACCCTTTACGGGGATAAGGCATCTGGCAATAGATACTAGTAGATAGATAGATAGACATCCCTCGTGCATTTTATACTACTGTAAGACACTGCAAGCATGTTTATTATGTCCATGGGTTGCGTTTAAGAAAAGCTGACATTTCCATTTAAATCTTACTGTGGCTCCAGATATGAGTTGTGAGTACTGATGTACTGCAGTATTATAGCCAGTGTATAGGAGTACAGAATATGTCAGATAAATGGGAAAACTCAGTAACCAAGAAGGTACATTCCCCATGCTTCCCAGTTAACTGAGACTGTGCTGAGTTGTTTTTCTGCATTTTACAGTAACATAATAGCGAAAGAAAAAAAGAAAAGAGAAATGAAAAAAAGGAAATGTAAAAGGTAACCTAGAACAAGGACTGACAGTATTTTCCATTTTTTTGTGCAGGGTATATTTTCCATTTATTCTGTATTTTCATATAGCTTTGTACATTTTGAGATATATTGCTGTGAAAACCTTTCCTTAGATACCAGTACATAGATTTCAACTGGTCAGGTAGTGAGAACTCAGTTTATCCCTAACAGAAATTAAACAGTGGTGCAGTATTTAACCAGACATTCTCTGCTTTTGACATAAAAACAGTATAAAGTACAGGAATGGCTTACTTTACTTATGTTTGACTAACAGGAAGAAGAAACACTATGGCATGCATCCCCTGAAGTGAAGGCCAAGAGACTGCAGAGGTTTACTGTGGCTATGGACCAGCAGGGACCTTTTGAGTCTGAGCGGTTATGGCATTTGGTGTCGGTAGCTATCAAGAATGATGACCAGGTGAGGGCACTATATTATTTTAAAATTTTATATTTTTATAGATGGTTGGGCTTGTTTAGTGCAGCCAGGTTTTGAGTGGCTTGAAATAGAAAAAAGTGTCTGGTTTATTTAATTGGATTTGCTGGTGGTAGTTTTCACACTTTCATACTCCCTTTCCTGTTTCCTGAATCACACTCCACCCCATTATTAGATGGGAAAAAAAGGTTTGGATGATGGTACGTGATGATGATGATAATCATCGTCATCGTCATTATCGTTGTCATCAGTAATCATCCATCATCATCCATATGCATGCACGTATGTGCACATGTGTGCACTTACACACACACACACGCCGCTTGCTGGCTCAGTGGTAACGTTCTCGCTTGCCATCTGGTAGATGTGAGTTTGCGCCTTGCTCAGGTTGTGAAACGTTTCACTGATGAAGTGGGTGATTACTGTCCCCCTTGAGCAAGGGGATGGATGTGTGCATGTGTGAGGTCACAGCCTTGCCTTTAGATCAGACTATATGAGCTCTCAGCTCCTTCCGGGAGGTTAAAAGCTGACGATCACGACCATCAAGTGATCCTGACCGACCTGGTGAATTACACACACACACACACACACACACAAGATGTGGTGAGGC
>JAGKTI010003309.1:0-24536 GCA_018397915.1 Birgus latro
AAAGTACAAACACTGCTATAATTTGAAGAGGGACTCTGACGGCAGCACTGATTGGATAGATTTGGAGAAGGATCTTAGCAAATGGGAAGTGGTTGATGATGACGCAGAAATGCTTGTTCTTTTCAACTCTGAGGCCGTATTATGCGCTAAGGAAAATGAAATTACAAATTGGCAGAATAATGATGTGTATGAGGAAGTAGATGATGTTGGGCAAGGTGCCATAATGGTTCGATGGGTTGTGACAGAAAAACTGAAAAATGGAAAGCCTATTGTTAAGGCCCGCTTAGTCACCAGAGGATATGAGGAAGACACAGTGGATCTCCGAAAAGACTCGCCTACTTGTTCAAAGGAAGCAGGGTGTTTGGCACTTTCTTTGGCCTCCACCAACCAGTGGGATTGCCACACTATGGACGTGAAAGCTGCCTACTTGCAGGGTAACGACATTGAGAGAGTTGTTCATTTACGTCCTCCACCTGAATATGCAAATGGTAAGTTATGGAGACTAAAGAAAACTGTTTATGGCCTTTGTGATGCTGCTAGGCATTAGTATCTGCGCGTAAAAGATCAGTTGTTGAGTCTCGGAGCTAAAGTGTCATCACTGGATTCAGCGCTGTTCTCTTGGAGCAGTGGTGGCAAAGTCGAAGGCATTGTATGCATCTACGTCGACGACTTCCTTTGAGCCGGTACACGAGTTCGAACATCAAGTGATAAATCATTTGAGTCAAATATTCCTCATCGGCAGTTCAGAATCAAAAGCCTTCAAATACGTTGGTCTCAATGTCATCTTCAACATCGATGGCAGCATAACGCTCGACCAATTCCAGTACGCTTCATCTTTGAAACCAGTCACGCTGAGTAAACATCGTGCAGCAGTAAAATCAGGGGAGCTGTCCGAGTCTGAGAAAATGGAGTACCGAGCATTAATTGGGCAACTCAGTTGGATTGCCACACACACTCGGCCAGATATTGCCTTTGATGTGTGTGAGTTGAGTGTGAATAGCAACCGAGCTACCGTAGCGGATTTGCTTAGACTCATTAAGGTGATCTCAAGGGTGAAGACTGACAACATGAAGCTATACATTCCAAGAATGGGGCCGATCGAGGACTGTCATATAGAGCACTTTTCGGATGCCTCATTTGCCAACCTTGTAGGCAATGGATCTCAGGGTAGTTTTGTGATATTAAACAAAAGTGTATGTATTGGATACATAGTGTGTATCGGGTGTTGATGCTACTCACACAAAAGTCTATGTCTTGGATACATAGTGTGTATCAGACGCAAATAGACCATCCAGCTTCGTCCTTGGAATCTTCTGTCAAATTAAGAAGAGAGGACGAGAGTGTTAGTGTATATTGTTGTTAGTGTGTGTGTGCACGCACACACCTGCTAAGTCACAAGTGATGACATCATCGGAAGGTTCCTGTGGTATGCAACCGGGAACCTTGGCAGTTCACGTTGTGAGGCCGGTGAGTGTGGTTTGCCTAGTTTCCTACACTATGCTCAAGTAAATTCCTGCATCTCATCTTCTTTCATGTGTCATTCCATTATAGGCTATTTTCTTGTCATTGCTTACTATCCACCACTCATATTCTCTCCATCGTAGCATCCGTGGCTCAGTGGGTTAGAGCACTCCATTCTGACCAATGGGTCAGAGGATCGAATCCACCCAAGGGTCATTAGTAGACGTCAGGAAGGGCATCCAGTCAGAAAATGCTACACGTTTCAATCCAAAAGTCCTCTGTCCAGGGGCAACGCCTTAGCCCTTCGGGGATACCAGGCGTAAAAACAAATTATTACTCATATTCTCTCCATCCACAGTCCTTCCACCGCCACCACCAGCGAACAGCTGCCCATGCTGCAGACAGTGGAACAGGAGGAGGAGGAGGAGACGGGGGGGACAACAAAACCCCAGAAGAATCAGTTTGTAGTGTGGAGGGCCCATCCGTTCTATCTATATATCCCGATGGTCCCTCAGATCTTGGCACTCCCTCCATTTTACATCGCTCCTACAAGTTGTGAGTCCTCCAAGTTCTGGAACACAAACAGTATACAGTAAAGATGATAATAATTGTTAGACAATTAGCAGCATGCACAGAAAATAAATAATGGAAACTGGATTGGTCAGGGAAGAATGGAGTTATGGGGAAAATGTAGAAACTAGTATTCTAGCTGTGGAATGTTTAAGTCCACATGAAACTTATAAATTTAAAGTGCTGCAAAATAATATATCAAATTTTGAGGAGGAGCCAGTGTAATGTGAGAGTACTTGCTGAGCAAGTAGAGGGCATGTGAAAAAAAAAATTGAGATAGGAAACAGTGGATTGCAATACATAATGAAGAAAGAGGAATGGAAGAAGTATAGGTTGATGTAAACAATGCTGTGGTTAAACCAAGAAGGTAATTGACTGTGACTAAAGAGAGAATGCAGTATAAACTACAATCATGCCAAGAGACAAGAGTACTGCAAGATGACCTGCATGCAGAGACAAGCTTGAAGATACTTTTTGCCATATATGATTGTTAGGGCCTTGTTATGAGTAGTTGAGATCACTGTACTAGTTTGATGACTAGTACTGTCAAGTGCTGCAGTATTAATCAGTCACATTATTCAAACAGCATGTTCAAGTAACAGTGCAAAAAGTTGAGATTAAGTTGATTCTAGCTAAAAAGAAAAAAAGTATACAAATCTAAATATTCAGGTATTTTATGTTGCACTTGGTAAAACACTTACGAGAAAGAAAGGAGGAATTGCACATAACTGTATGAGTCATCAGTGTGGTATGGTGATTGGTGAGAGTGTAGGAAAGAGACTGGTGTTTGGACATACTGAAGTGGATGTGATAAATGCTAGCATGTACAAAATCCTGACAATAATGCAAGAAGTAGCTGATTGCAAATGAGTGCACAATACAGCTTTAGTAATATATAGTAGCTAATTTAGTATAAAGCAATTGCAGATATACATACAGGAAGTATCAGTAGTCTCCTCATAAATGGACATACAATGTATCTTGTGTAATGAGTAAGAGACAAATATTTTTCATGACATATAAAGACTGCATTTAATATCTAGACACCAGTATAGTCCTGTTTAAATGTTTTGCAAGTCAGCATTCATTGTGTAACTCCTGTGTTATCTGTGGCCACAGAGTTTATACAATCACTCAGTATGATCTTTCTAATCATTCTGCAGTTTACTTAAGAGTTACATGGCATGCTTCATATGTATATCATCTGCCACACAGCAATATCACCTTACAACCATGGTCTGCAGATAATCTTTTCCACTGTTGTCACCATATTTACCACTCAAGCTGCTTTCACTATGTATTTAATCTGCTAGATCACCCTGCTCTGCCCCCAACTTTTAAAGAAATAGTTTCTGTAGACAAAGAGTGAAAGCATTACTAGTCTTATTCACGTTATGTATACTTGTACACATCATAGGGAGTGCAAGTAACTTGATTGTATCCCGTTTGTAAAGTTGTAGCTCTAAACTGTATTCAGAAATATTATTTTTTTGCCTCTCTTTCCTCTTACATATGCAGTATGGCTTGCTCAGCAACTGATGTCCAAAAATGTGTGTGTGTGTGTGTGTGTGTGTGTGTGTGTGTGTGTGTGTGTGTGTGTGTGTGTGTGTGTGTGTGTGTGTGTGTGTGTGTGTTTACCTATTTACCTATTTTTAGTATACAGGAATTGAACTAAGCTCATGTTGTCCTGTCTCCATATCTACATTTATCTAGTCTAGTTGTTTTTGCCTGCACCACCTCTTTGTCTAAGTCATTACAAATACTTATGCTTCTGTTTGGGAAACTGAACCTTTTTAAGATCATTAAAACATCTACTTTTCCTCAGCTTGAAGTCATGACCTCTTGTTCTTCCATCATCCAACACAAAAAGATCCTCTCTATCCACCCTTTCCAATTCTAAATATCGTGATGAAGTCACCTCTTTCCCGTCTCTCATGCAGTGATGGTAACTTCAGTTTTTCCAGTCTCTCCTCATAGGTCAGTTCCCTTAAGCATGGTATCATCCTTATTGCCATTCGTTGAACCCTCTCCAGTTTATCAGTATACTTCTTCAAATGAGGTGACCATACCACAGCTGCGTACTCTGTTCTTAGTCTTATCATAGTCACTACCAACTCTCTCACTATTTCCTCGTCCATATAATTAAAAGCCATTCTCATGTTGGTAAGTAATCCATAAGTTCCTTCAGTGGTTTTGTTATATGCTTTTTTGGTGACAAGTCATCCTGAATAATCACTCCCAAGTCTTTCTCATCTTTTCTTTTACTGATTATCTCATTACCCATTTTATATTTCCAGTGTGGTCTTTTTTCACTCATTCCCATTTTCAATACATGAACCCTTCTTGGCATTAAAATCCATTTTCCAAGTCTGGTTTAGCTGTGGAGTTTGTCCAAGTCCTCTTGCAGTTTTTTACAACTATCAATACATTTAATATGTTTCATGATTTTACCATCATCTGCAAACATACTCATTTAACTATTCAAACCCTCTGGCAGATCATTTACATATATCAGAAACATTATTGGGGCTAAGACAGAGTCCTGGGGTACTCCACTAGTCACACTTCTCCATTGTGAAACCTTGTCTTTTATAACTGTTCTCATCTGCCTTCCTATCATATAATCTCCCAGCCACTTTAATAGTTTCCCATGCACCCCTTCAAAGGTCTTCAACTTCCACAGCAGTCTCCTATAGGGCACCCTGTCAAATGCTTTCTTGAGATCTAGATAGACACGATCTGCCCATCCCTTTATCTTTTGTATGACATCTATTACCTTACTGTAGAAACTTAATAGGTTAGTAAGAAATGATCTTCCTTCCCTAAAGCCAAACTGTTTTGGTGTTATCACTTCATTTTCTTCTAAATCCTTTATCCATCTTTTTCTAATAATTTTCCCACAGATTTTACAAACAATACTAGTAAGTGATACTGGTCTGTAATTGAGTGGATCTTCCCTATCTCCTTCGTTGAAGATTGGCACAATACTCGTACTTGCTCTTTTCCAATCTTTAGGTAACTGTCCATTTTCCAGTGAGGTCTTGATGATGACATAAACTGGCCACACTAACTGGTCTGCACATTCCTTCAGGATCCATTCAGCCACACCATCTGGCCCCATTGCTTTTCTCACATCCAAATCCCTCATCAGCTGTAGCACCTCATTCACGTCCACTGTCATTTCTGCCATTCCTGTCAGCCTGGGTTCCATTTCAGGCTCCCTAAATTCCACTTCCACGATACAGACTGACTGCAGCTTGTTGTTCATTATTTCACACAGTTCTTTTTCTCTTTCGGAAGTTCCATCTCCATCCCTCAACCGTATTATACTGTCCATAACTTTCTTTTTACCATTTACAAACCTATAAAATAGTTTCGGCTCTTTTTTACATTTAGTTACAATATCTTTTTCATATTTCCTTTCTTCTGTGTGTGTGTGTGTGTGTGTGTGTAAAGATCTTATGCCTTTTGGAAGTGAATGTTATCCCTAAATTCCCACCCACTGTGTCTCTCATCATAAACTTATGTTCTGTAAAGTTCTGAATACTGAAGAACTTATGAAAACACAAGTACTTTTCATGTTCAGTCTTTAATTTAGTACAGGTCAGTGTACTGTACACTATTTTCTTTATTTATGTCAGTATTTGAAAATGCCAGGCATATGAGTAGCATGTGTTTGCTTACTTGCTTCTTATTTGTAATGCATTACATACCAGAAATCATTACAGACAAAATTTTGACTAATTGTATGCTGACAAGCAAAGCTCATTTAGTATTTTACTGTTGGTGGTAGTTCTGAAAGATCACAAAAATGCATATCAGTACAATAGAGATGCTATTTTTCAGTGACCACACTTAATCAATCACTGGGCTCATACAGGTCATACTCAGTCACTTCCAGCTGTCTTTTGATTATCTGTTTTGCTTTAACAGCTTTAAACTTTAGATATACAGTATATAGTTCTTGATGATAGATCATTGTATAAAGAATTGTCTGTGACATGCTTTGAGTGTCTATTTATATAATGTCTCTTCCTATGTAAACAAACTTCTTGAAAGCAAAATCAAAGTATCTTGAATACCTATGTTAAAGGGGCTGCCATTTGTTAGTACCACAATATGTCACATGAAATAGTGACATCTTTGTGTAAGCATAAGTTGTGTCATGAAACATGAGTATCATGAAGACACACAATAATGAAAATCTTCATCATGAAGGATAGATTGTATGTTTTTGTGTTTGTATCTGTTATTTTAATACTTGTATGGAATGTATGTAGTATAAAATCCCTCCCCTACAATATATACATAATGTATATAAAATGTGTGCAATAAGCGCTACATCATATTCTGATTAAATTATGACTAGATATAATATGTATGGTAGTGATGATTTATACATAAGAACAATAACATACCTCATACATATAATACTTAAGAAAACAAGACTGCATCACTTTCCATCTTTGCCATAGAATCTTTGGGATAGAATAAGGTGAGCATGGATGTCAGCATATGTGTGGTATAGATGTATGGATACTCTCAGTACAAGTGCTTCAAGACAGCAATATATGCTGAAATTTCTACTTCCAAAATTGCTTTGAAAAAAGATCTCCAAATTTTTTAATGATAGAATTTGCACCTATTTATTTCTAAGGGTTGACAAATGAGAAAAAAATATTACATAATATAAATTGAAGACAGTATATTATAAAAGGAAGAGTCATCTGATTCTGTATGCTCAAAGATTCCACATACCATGTCTGTATTTGGTTTAGTCCTATCAGCTGAACTTAGTTTTTATCTTAAAGTCTCTGCCTGAGAAAATAACAGCATTACCATAAAATTTACATGGTTCACACTACAGTATATTCATATACCTTTCATGGCTGGCTTGATTAATATCTCTTGTCATACATTGTTTGCAAAAACAATAAAGATTTCTCAGTCCTCATATATGGTAGCTATCATGATTAAAAAGAGTTCAATATTAGCAATAGATTTATAAAAGTATCTGTTGGGAATATGACAAAAAGCTAGCTGTTCACAGCTCATCAGAGATTAGTGTTTATTGTAGTTTGTATTTCTTTTGCTGATCTCTTCACAGTCCAATTGCTGTCAATCTCTTCTTCTTAACTGTGTATAACCTGTTTTCCATACCCAGCCTTCCTTTACCATGCTTCATTCTGCATGCCAGAGTTTTCCTTATCATCCTCCACTCATGAACCTATACATGGTGGCGCTGTTCATCCTGGATGGAGCAACTGCAGCGCCCACTCGGGAGCCAGTCCCTATATTTCCCTGCATGGGAGCCAGTCCCTATATTTCCCTGCTTGGGAGCCAGTCCCTATATTTCCCTGCATGGGAGCCAGTCCCTATATTTCCCTGCACCTCACCATGGGAAGGGTCCTGGTCTGGCCCTGGTGAGGTGCTGTCTGCCATAAAGGGGTGCTGGATCCCTGTGTGGTGTATATACTGTACTGTACTTGTAGGATGGCCACACAAAAACAGTTGCTTGCCTGTGGTTGATGGGTTTGCCTGGCCGGACAGACCAAGGTCACGCAAGAATAGCAACAACTCTTTCTAGCTCCCACTATATCTTTCTCTGCTTTGACTACATTCTTTACCCTCACCTAGTTTTTTCTCTTCCATCTTGTTGTAACAGCCTAAAAAAATAGTGAATAAAATTAGGAAACCACATAGGTCAGACTGTACAGTGTTTGATAAAAAAAAGTGCAAACTGCTGACCACTTATAAAGTGAAGCCTTGGACCAATCTGACTAATAACAACTGAATTTTAAATGTTTGTGTTTGTAGTTACTGTCTTTTCCCTACTTTGGTCATTACTCATACTGATATGATACGTGTCACTTAATACCTACAGTATGCAAACAAAAAATTATTTTTAAGTGAAAAGGTCTTAAATGATTCACATGTGTTTTGCTCATAATAGAGGGGCTTTAAAGCATGACAAAAAGGAAACACTTACTTCTGACTCATAGGAAATTTGCAGTAGAATACTTGCAGCTGTAAATGAAAATGGGATTGATGTAATAGTGGATTAAAATTGAAAGTTCCTTTAAATTAGCTTTAAATGAGGAATGTCTCCTTATTTGAAGGCACAACCACTCTGAGAACCAACATGAAAAATTGTGCAACACACAATAATGGAAATGCAAAATAATGCTGCATTTTAATAACTGAATAACTAGTATAGTTAGAGAGCAGGTCAGAGATGCACCACAGTGTTCTTATTATGTCAGGTATGTAGTGTTGTGTGATCCAGGCTCAGTTCTCCAAGAGAAAAATTGTATTGTTGTATGTTAAGTTTGCTGGTGTTTGTAAAGCGTTGTATATAGGCAGGCATGGAAATTTTATACTAGTTTATATATTAATAAGCTTAGTTAGGCTGTGGCCTCTATGTACAAAATATACCCCTTGAATATAGCTGTTCTGTAAATTATACAGTTTCACAGATATACCAGATTAAAAGTAGTGTATATGCTTTTACCAATGATCAGGAGTATGGTTGATATTTGTTGAGGTCAGCAAATTAATTATACCATAGTCAGATGCCAAACACTAAATTTTAATATTCACTCCATGCATGGTTATAGTTTTCCTTTAATTATGCAGAATAAATTTGTATTACTACTCAGAATTTATGTGTATGGACATTTACAGAGAAAATTTTCAGTATGCTCATTATTTATTTATTTTTTTTTTATGCATAAATCACTGTTGCAACATTCAGCCTGACTATATGGTATTTATCATTAAGACATTTTTTGTTGTCGTTAACTACACTGTACTCTAATTATGTTAAAGTACAGTATTTCACATTCACTATTACTGAAGACTATATATTTATATTGCCATGAAAGTGTGAAAGCTGATAGTTGACAGTATAGTAGGTACAGGCAACTATTGTTTTTGACAAATACTAATTTCATACAGTAAGGCAATATCATAGATCTGTCTCTTCATAATATGGTATACAGTTCAGTGTACCATTCAAAATACAAATTTTGTCAGATACAGGGAAAGGTGATATATTTCATAATCAACACAGCACAATAGACCTTACACAGAGAGAGTCCTTGAATCTGACATTCAGGTACATCTCACTGATCCAGTTTTGTGATGTTATGGCCAAAACGGTTGACACCCAGCCCTCTTTTCTTCATTTTGTTACAGTTTTGTCTTACCCTAATCCTTCATTTCACACAGGTGGTTCATGTTAGCATGTTGTAGAACTACCAGAAACCACATTACTGAAGTATTAGAATACCATTACAAGAAGAAGCAGTCAAAGAGTGCAACACCCAGTCCCATTAATTAGTCCAAGAGCTAACATCTGACATTGCCCTGTGACCTTGACCATTGATAGTTCTCAAAATCAAATTAGTCCATCTTTGCTTGAACCATAACTCTTTGCAAAGTTTATTGTAAATCAGTTAAAAATTTTAAGTTGATCTTGTCATGTGATTTTAACCTTTAACCTGTTGTTAATAAGTCAACACCTTAGGTGATTGTCAACCTTTCCACCAAATATGGTTCAGGTCAGATAAGTTTTTTTTTTTTTTAAATGTGAGGAAGAAGGAACCAAAGGGTGAACCCGCAAACAGTTCCTTCCAAGAAAAAACAAAAAAAAGCAAAAGAGAGCCAAATTCAAGGTTCGTTCATTTCGAGATGTGTTCACACACAGACACGAAGGTCAAAATTTGACCTTGCCATGTGACCTTGACCTTTGACTGAGTGTTATCAATATTGAATTTGTTTTGTTGTGGCTGTACCCTCAAGTTTCCCCCCCCAGTTTGGTTCATATTGGATAAAAATGTTCAAACTGACCCTACTATTGTAATACAGGCTTTGATCTGTCACTCATTATTCTTAACCCGTCACGTCCTGACCAATTTCCAACTTACGATACCACAAAATCCCGAGCATTTTTGGATTTTTTTTTTTTTTTACTGGCTCAAACCTTCGCTTTTGGTGAGAAACATCGAAAATTCATAGAGAAATCGCGATCCTGTGCTTAAAACTGTTGATACAGGTGTCATGCAACCTTACGTTTTCCTTCTTTTTCAGGGTACAGTACCTGGGTAAAGAAAACGAACTATGGAAGGGTTAGCTAAGTCAAGCCACTTTCTATTACGTATTTATTTATGTATTTGGTACGGATTTATGAGTTGTAATAGACTATATTGGTTTTCACACATTTATATAGGCAATAGAAGCATTGTTCAGTCACCAAACACATTCACATATGGCACCTTCCTTTATGACATTACCACCTCCTCGCTTCTGTTTGTTTCTTGCTCTAGCTTCTTTATTTCTTTGTCCTCCACCTCAGGAATCACTTTCACCATGAATTTCGTCATTGGAGAGACCCCAGTGTGAGGGGGAGAGGGGGGTTATGTGGGGCCAGGCACTATCCCTGCTTGACAGCAGATAGAGGAAGGTCTCCCACATGTGCCTACCAAAAACCACCCATGAAACTTGAAAATTGAGCAAATTGACCCTTGCAATTGCGTGACATACCCATATGTCGATGGGTCTATCTGTGACAAAACATCGCGACATACCCATACGTCAATGGGATTCCTCGGGTTAACTCCCCCCTTAGCTTTGGGGGGGGGAGCAAAAATCCTGGTAAATATGATGCAAATTTGACAAAATGAAGAAAATAGGGGCTAGATGCCAACCTTATTGGTTATGAAAGTATTAGTCTGATGTGCAAAAATTATCATATTGGATTTATCCTTTTTATTACTGTACTTGATTTTTTTCTGAATCCTTCAGATAATTATTGTAAGAAAATAACTAACCAAATTTAAGGCATGAATACATCCAAGTAAACAAAGATATGTTGGCCTATGAACTCCCAAGAATTTGCAGTGCATAAAAAAATGCTGAGAAGTGCATAAACTCACATGTATCCTCAGTACTCTGTTGTTGTTCAACCCACTCCAGGGACCAATCAGACCAAATTCAAGGACTTTACTCCATTACAAAGCCAAGGAAATGTACTCATCTTGTAACTCATAGATTTTCCCTCTTCCCTAGTCAGCCCTTACTTCATCACACTTCATTACAGACTACATCAACTAATGAGTGTATTTTTCTAACAGCTGTCTGTTCCTCTCTAGAAATATCACTCTCACATGCCAGTGTCAGTTTACTGTTAATGCATATGTACTTGAGTTAGTATACAGTGTCTCCTCAAAATTCTGAGGGGTTTGCAGATATTTCTTGTGTGTAAATGGCTGAACATATTAGATGCAGCTTTTTTCTGTGTGATTGAACTACCAAAATACAGTACTTCAGTATTTAGTCTGTCATAAGAAGAGAACAGCACCTCATTATGGTAAGCTGTTACATGCAGTAAATTTTTGTAAACCTATAACAGTTTTGTGGACACCTGTATTCTTTTTTTCTTACTTAACTACAGTACTGGATAGTCTAAGAAATTTCTAAGGAACTTATAATAACTTACTGGTAATTACTGAAATTGCAGGAATGCCATATATCAACAGCAATGTGGGATAAGATTTATGCTTGAGTTTTTAAACTAATGTTATTTTACATGAGGACCATTGAAACAGGTCTCTAATTGCAAAATTGATCTCTGATTGCAAATTTCAGATAAAAATGTATCATTTTTGAGTATGTCAGTACTGTATTTAATTGCAGACACCATATATCTGCCATCTGTTTAATGCAGCCAGTTTTCACAGTAAGTTGTGCTGTAATTCTTGAATTGTGTTCATATGAGAGTGATGTGGTTACCAGAGAAGCTTACTGTTCAAAATACTGCAATATTTTCTCTTTGAAAAATGAATAGGCAACAGTTATGCCAAGGCAGCATATATATTTTAGAGTAATTGAACTCCTCTCTGATCTGTTTCATGAAGTCAGATAATTATACTGTTCAGTTCTCACAGATGGCAACATGCTGTCTGACCAAGCTGTTGGATGGTAACCATTCCAGGCTTAAAGTCACTATATTCTGTAAGTCCAAGTAGTCAGTGTAGAATGCTAATACTTATATCACTGGTATTAAAGGATTCATGTACTGTAATCATAACTTTGTCTTGTCTGAAGAGGCAAAGAGAGCTATATCATTGATACTAGTCTGTTCTTTGATGGTCTGAAAAGTCTCTATTCAAGAACCAGCTCATGTAGACATGGCCAGCCAGCATCTAGAGGGGGTATCCATCCATTATCAAATGCTCATGATATGCTAGACACTGCTAAGTGAAGAGCTTATGTGTTCAGTGGACTCTGGTAGAAGTGAGCCACATTTTGTTAATTTATGCACACATTCATTGCTGTGTTATATATCATTTAATGGATGTTGGTGCCTCATACTGAGGATGCTGGGGACCCTTTTAGTAGGAAGAGGAGCAAGCAGCTCCTTTATACTGATGAGCCATGTGGTGTGGAATGAGGTACATGGCCCTGCTGTGTTGTGGCTGTGGAACAAGAGATGTAATAACAGAACTGAAACTCAATAAATTAATCACACCGGTCTGACTGAGATTTGATCTCAGTCCCTCACGCTTCATAGGCGAACTCGTTACCACTGAGCCAAAGAAAGGATCCTTGCTTTGCCTCTTAGCAATGCGAGATTTTATAGACCCACATTACATTACTCTTTTTGCCCTTTGGTGATTAGTGAGTTTTGAACACATGATAGTGTAGCATCGGAGGCCACCATTGGGGACACTGTGGACCACACCGATCAGCTTATCCCTGGGATGTAAGGACTAGGATGCTGCCAGCTAACCTACAACATCATTGCCCTCCAAGCCTCGCCTCACATCCCGCCACTGCCACCAGTGTAATAACCGGACTGAAACGTAACAAATTAATCACTGGTCTGTTGAGATTCGTTCCTAGACCCTCGCGCTTCATACACACGCACATTACCACTGAGCCAAAGAAAGGATCCCCACTTAGCCTCTAAGCAATGTGGGCTTTTTTATACCCCATTACATCACTGTTTTCTCTCCTTGGTGATTAATTTGGTCAGTTTCGAACACACGATAGTGTAGCATTGGAGGCCACCATTGGGGACGCTGTGGACCACACCAAACAGCTCATCCCCGGAATTTAAGGACTAGGACGCTGTTAGCTAACCAACAACAGCATTGCCCTCCAAGCCTCGCTTCACATCCCACTGCTGCCACCAATGTAATAACCGAACTGAAACTCAACAAAGTAATCACACTGGTCTGACCGAGATTTGATATCAGGCCCTCGCACTTCGTAGGTACACACATTACCACTGAGCCAAAGAAAGGATCCCCGCTTTGCCTCTTAGCAATGCAGGCGTTTATAGACTTCATTACAGAGATAACACCAGCCCTCATTGGAGATATCACATCATACAAAGATATCTGGTGGTGATTGCATCTAAAGCACAGTTACTGTAATGTTCTTTACTATTAACTCACCATTGTCCACAAGTTTTGCTGAGGCCAAATGAAGATGGTTTCATGAGAAAGTAAATGCTGTGTTTTTCTCTATCATCAGTCTTTTGTTTGAGTCTGCCTGAGGACAGGCCATAGGTAAAAATTCAGCGTGCCCAACAATACCTCCCATGGTTGCATGGACATTGTACACTACAGTAATCCCCCACCATTATCCGATGCTGAGTTACCCAACGTACCAGTACATCATAATCCAACAAAGGAAAAATTCTCGCTCAGTTAAAACAGTGTCCATAATGTACTACATTAACCAACAGTGCTCTTTAATACTGAATTTTTCAAACCACCTGCGGCTCCCTGCAATATACCGTCACCCATACACCTTGCAGTATAATGTTGAGATGAGATTAAGACATGCAGTGCAGTCAGCCAGGTTTCTCTTCATGTTCTCAAAACTAAACAAAAGGCATCAAGATATGCAAAACAGGAACACAAAAAAACTGACACATACTCAGAAAATTGGGCTGCCAAACAACAGAGAGGAATCCTAGAGAAACACACAAATATAAAAGAATAACCAAAGTCAAGAGTAGGTGACAACCATCACAACAGTGGGACCCCCAGCACATTCTTTTTCCAGCACATCTCAAAAAGGGAGTGCTGAAGGCATTTTACACTGGACTCCATCTATAAAAAAGTGAATATATTGACAACTCTGGGGGTAGATTACCTCTCCTTGTCAGACACTTCACTTGGAAACAAGAAGAAAAGCACCCTCTCGTCAGCTATCTGTGTTTGGGATAATTCCTCCCAACATTATTTACAGTTTCTGGGTGGTCTTGCAAAATGGTTGAAAGCCCCTTCCTCACGATGCCTCCAATGAAAAATCAAGGTTTTGGTCTTGCATTTTTTTTTTTCTCACATCCGGAGGTGCTTGAAGCACTGTCACTTTTCTCACCCATGGAGTCTTTCAGCTCACTCTTGCTCCCCACTGCACACTGTGTGACTCTTTAGTTCTCACAGTTTGTAAGCACCAACCAGAACTACCAGGTCCTACCACACTGAGGGAATCTCCAGTATAATGAAAGTGAGTTTATCTTCACAAAACTGTGAATGAAATATCATATTTCAATTTGAGCAAAGTTTTCTCATTAATTACCCCTTGCCTTGGATAATGGCTGGTCTCATTTTGGTCCCCCCACCCTCATTTATCCAAGCTCAGTGCTTGGTGCTGGTAGCAAGCTGGCATTAAATGGGGGGAAAAAAATTATTGCATTTTTTTTTTTTTTCAAAAGTGATTTATATTGTACATCTTTAGCAAGGAGCTGCAATAATATGGCCAAAATTTGACTTCCTTCTAGATTCAGTTAAGAAGCACACCAATTCAGATGTGACCACACTACAGCCATTTGTGAAGACTGGACTATATTCTACACTGACAGTGTTAACAAACTAAACTGCCATACTGCTTTCCCATGTTGTCATTAATGTCCTCATTAATTGCCCAAATTAATGTAACTATCAGCTGTATCATTTGAATCATACCAAGCCATTATTCCAGTGTTAAATGCTGACTCACTGGATTTTAGTGTGCTTGTGAATGGAGAATTAATAATAATTGTGTGTATGTGTGTGTCTTGAGTGTTTTCATGTGTACAACATGTCATCTTGTGTGTATGTGAATGTATTCACCCAGCTCATCATTTCAGCTGGAACCATTTTTTAAAATGTTTTATAGTTGTACAGTGATGTAGCTCTACTGTATTAATTTAACACATGGCTGCATTAGTTGCTGTCAGTTTAGTCTGAATTGTGGAAGTCAGATTATCAGTTGTACAGCACAGTTACATTTTGTCTTATTTGTGTTCATTTAGCTTCCGTGTGAAACCTCCAAAGTTATTCATAATACAGTATAATGTAAATATTACATTCTTTTCATTCAGACTATAACTTATATGCCAAAGGAAAATGTCACATTAAAGATGATGAAAAATGTGTGTTATATATAACCAGTACATATACTGTACTTCATGCTTCCATTGGATAATTACCACACCTACTATAGTTCTTTACCTTTAAATTGATAGAAATTTCCATCCTTTTGCAGCTTGTTTCTTATAGCTCATTGGCAGAATAAGATAATATTTAGGTTTTTGCATCCTTTCTATAGCACTTCTTCATATGTAGCACTATGTTTTTTGTGTTAATTTCCTGTTACACTAGAGAGAGTTGGTAGGTGGGGGCGCTCACCATCAACTCACTCAATGTAGTGCTGCTCTTGGGTGACAGCCCATTCCTCTCTTCCTTCCTTTTTTCCTTGCTTCCTTTTTTCTTTCTTTCCTCTTCCTTCTGTCTATGGGTGACTCTACACTGAGTGACAAGCCAAATGGTTTCTTGTACACCAGGAAACCATTTACTACGCTGGGTGGTAACCATATAACCAATTATGATGCCTGGTGGTTTAGTGGGTAATACAAGGCGCTCCAGTCGGATTGAGAAGGTGCAGGTTTCTGTCCAATGTGTGGATGGGGTTTATTGTTCACGTAATGCCACTCGGGGATGAGTGAGGCTGGTCACTCTCATCTTAAATGTCAGGACCAACTTGCCTAGCCACGGACTCCTACATTCCTCATGGGGCAACACTGTAGGATTAAATGATGATAGTGATACTCTAGAGAGATGCTAATTATAGGCTGAGTTAATGTGGAAAAAGAATAGGAAGTGGGCTCAAAACCATCCACAGCCACCAACAGCACTGGGGTTGAGGGGCACATCTGATACCATTCATCAGCTGAAGTGATGGTTGCTATAAAACTCCATTATGCATCAAGTGAAGTCTTCCTTACAGTTTCATGTAATCCTGAGAGCTTTCTTATCACAAGTTCAATAAGCATAATTACAGTGCTAAGATGACTTCAGTGGGGTCCTACATACACCATTCTGTTGTGGTGTGTCCATTTGCTGACTGGATTACACCACATTCCACTGTTATTTATTTACTCTGAATCGTTCTTAATCTTCTAGCTTGTCTGCTTATCTCCCCTTCCCAGTATGTCTTGACCATCTTGGACATTTGTATATCTCTCAACCATTTGCTAGAGGATGCAGGCAACTATTTATTAGTGTTTTCGTATGCCATGCTTACTTAAATATCCTTTCTACTCTTCTTATGTTAATGGTAGATGGTGGCAACCATCATCCACTCACTCAGTGTAGTGCTGCCTACCTCTTCCTAAAGTGATATTACACAGAGTGACAAGTCTAATGGTTTCCTGTAAACCAAGAAACCATTTACAATTCTGGGTGGTAACCATACCTGTACAACCAAGTAACAGGGTGATGTGGAACACATTAAGGTGCCCCTGTTCATTGGATGGAGATGCATGTTTAGAACCTATCTAGGAACCAAGCTTCCACTCTCTGCCTCGTGCCCTGCTGTGGTGAGAGGCTGTCCATCATAACGGATGATCAATTCACTGCACGGGATTGCCCTGCAGTAGTGATCGCTCGCCTGCAGTTGATTGGTCTGCTTAACTAGATCGGGATTACTCTGCTGCTAATACTCGTTTTGTGAATTATATTGTTAATATAATAATCATGGGTGTATAGTGAAGAACTATCCCATTTGACCTTTCAGCATCTCTCATGGCCAAATGGTTATGATGGATGGACTCTGGGCTGCACTTGACTCAGCAAGATGAGCTTAGGCTCCGTTCTGTTTATTTTTCTGTTGATTTTGGAAGGTCTTGTAAATACTTGCACATGTCAGCCTTGTTCATCTGATTACAGCTGTCCATGCCACATGATCTCTGGCAACATATTTGTGAAATCCTTTAATCCTGATGCCATTCTGTAGGGCTTCATCTCAAATCTTAGATCTACCTTTTTTGTGCTCTAGTCTCCTCATTCATACTCTTAAAACTTGTTACCTAAATCTGATTTTCCATTTTCTCCACATATCCAAATGACCTCGGTCTTCTTCTATATATCATAATTATCTCCAAAAGACTCAACTCCCAGCTAAACTCTCTACTGCCAGTCTGGTATTCTGTCATATGCAGCTGTGTCATTCAATGGAGGCAATACACCCATTTATCCATCTACATCTCTGTATGCTTAGTCTTAGACATGTTGACCTCCATTGCTTTTGTCACTGGGTGTTGTACAAGCATAGCCCAGTACCAGTCTTTAGTTAAGGACAGGCATGAAACTGAGGTTAAGCCTGAGGTCTTGAGGTTGAGGCTAAGGCTTTTAGAAAAACAAAAGGATAAGGGCATGACCAACCTTTTTCAACAGGCCTTGAGGCCAAGTCAAAGGCCTTTAATGGAAGTTGTAAGACCTAAGCTTACCTGTATACATTACATTGCTGCTCCTATAAACTGCTTTCCATTCATTTTAAAGCAAAGTTTTGCAGATTGTTTACAGTCACTGGAGGTTATGTTTCCTTTCTTTATATGCATTGTAAAAAACATCGTCGTCTTGTTTAGTTTTTTAAAGGCTCTGACATGCTTGCATGCATCAGCCTTGGTCACCTAATGGTGGCTCCCCATGCAGCTCGATCTCAGGCATCTTCCATGTTCAGTCCCTTATCCCTGAGGTCACACTTTATGACATCGTCCCAGGTCTTTTTTTGGTCTACCTCTGATAACCCTACCCCAAATGTTAACACTTCTCATTTTCTGCTCCCAGTTATCATCCCCCATCCTCTTCACATGCCCAAACAATCTCACTCTACCTCTCTTCATTGCAACACCAATACATTTCAGTCCCATCCTACCATTCCAGTGTGGTTCACATTATTTAGCACCTGTGTGTTAATTCATTGTCCCTGCGAAATACCCAGTCAGGATCAGACTAAAAATTAATCTCCAGCTTTCTTGCAATCCTCTTCTCCATCCGCTCCTTTCACGCCCATTTCATGGTCACCATCCTATTCTCTCTCTGCCCATTATAATTATACAGTATAGACAATACAGGCAACTTTTTTTTTTTCTCTACTGTTCTCAATTCCTGTTGGCCTATCAGAACATAAGATACCCACATACTAGTGGTATGACTAAATTACAAGAACAAAATAAGAATAGCAAAGTAGACTTAATCTGTATAATAACTCTCATCAAATAATGTTCATCACATTACCACCAGTACCACATTACCACCAGTACCTTACAGCTTTTCCAGCATATCTCTCTCACCATGCTACTTCCACCTCTCTCTCTCTCTCTCTCTCCATTATCACCTTTCCCTTCCCCTCCACACCCCATCCCCACCCCAACACCCACCTTCACTAACCCCTCCGAGTATGTCTCCACCCTCGGGCAGAGATCCCACCAGCATGTGCACTAACCTTGTCACATCCATCCCTGCTGACACTCCTGCACTAACCTTGTCACATCCATCCCTGCTGACACTCCTGCATTAACCTTATCACATCCATCCCTGCTTACACTCCTGCACTAACCTTCCATCCCTGCTGACACTTCTGCACAAATCTTGTCACATCAATCCCTGCTGACACTCCTGCACTGACCTTGTCACATCCATCCCTGCTGACACTCCTGCACTAACCTTGTCACATCAATCCCTGCTGACACACCTGCAATAACATTGTCACATCCATCACTGCTGACACTCCTGCACTAACCTTGTCACATCCATCCCTGCTGACACTCTTGCACTAACCTTGTCACATCCATCCCTGCTGACACTCCTGTAGTTCATTTCCTTAAGGATGAGCTAAACTGTATGAAAATTAAGTTGATATTGCTGGGTGAACGTTTGACCCGTCCCTGTGACCTCGACCTTTGATTTATTGTTCTCAGCTTGATTTATTGTTCTCAGCAGTAGATTTCCTCATTGGCTGACCATCAACATTTTATTATATATAGTTAGGTTGAAATTGGTTTCTCTCTCTCTCTCTCTCCAGGAGCGAGGGTGTGTAGAAATAAACATGGAGTGTAAGTGGGCGATGGCTAAAAGATAATCAGCAGGTCGCCTGTCAGAGTGGATGTAGTACATTAGGCGAACGAATGTGAACAAACTGCGAAAATGGTAGTGGGCTTGAGCGGCTGATCTGACGAGCATAAATCGAACCTGAACGAGATTGTGTAGATGTTGGAATGAGTGTCAGTACATAATGTTTTTTTTTTTTTCAAAAGCCCATGCAGGAGAATATTATAATCCCAGCACATGCAACTACTTTCCTCCTTTAACATTATGATATGTAAACGACTACGATCATAAACGCGAACGTTTATGATATCTCACTCAGCAGTGTTTGCTTTCTTTTCGCTACGTGTAAATCCACGAATACATATATCATTAATATATTCCCAAAATAACTAGCTGAAAAATTGACAGAAATTTCCCGAGTGAATACAACAATGCATCTTTAGTGTTAAGCTATGTTTAAATGACAACATTTTTATTAAACGCGTGATAGACTGCCTTTTTTCTCCGGAAGGTCGCCATATTGGAGGTAATATTTCTGTCTTGTATTTACCGCTTTTTTCTTCGTGTTTTTTGCATATTTGAACTGGTGTGAGTGTTTATACCTATTACGGGAATTCTGGGGAATATATTGGTATTTAACTGTTTTCGTAATTTCATGTGATTTTTGAGGACTGGGTGATAAATTCTTGGCTCATGCCACGTAAGCAAACTCTAGTCTATCAGATTGGATTCATATTTTTGGTAATGGAGAGGGACTCATTCATGTGGTAAGACTGATATTATCTGGAAATGGATTTGCCTGGTTATGCAAACTCCCACAGGCCCGTCCCTGACCCCCAAAAGGGGGATGGCAGATAGCAGGTGGACAACTTTGGCCGGCAGGTCACCATAGCACTTCTGTAGGAATAGTTAATAATCTGCCAGTAAACATTTGTTGCAGCTCAGCATTCTAGAGCACAATAAGAAATACATCATTGGAGAGAGAGGGTTTAATCTCAGGGATGATTGGGGTTTAATGCTTCTGGCCTTTGGTTCCTCCTTCCTTAAAAAAAAAAAAGTTCTCATTGACTTATGAATAGTTAACTTTTAGTGACAGGACTAAATAATCAATCCCCAGGCCTATATATTATGCTCCAGATGGGGCACTGAATGATTTATCAGCAGATTGATGAATGTAGTTATTTATCCACAGTGGAGTTCCTCCCAGAATATCTATCTGGCTATTGCCAGACGCCTCAATCCCGCATGGGGTGGCCACAAACAAATCGCCTCCATGTCACTCTGTCCCCTGCCGTTACACTACCACGCTCCCAACTCACACCCCCCTCTCTCATATACCTCTCCATTCCATCCCTCCACCTCATCCTCGGCCTCCCCCTCCTTCTCGCCCCCTCCACCTCACTCGCATACACTCTCCTCGTCAGTCTTTCACTCTCCATCCTCTCCACATGCCCAAACCACCTTAACGTGTTTCTCCTACGCTTCCCATCACGTCCTCAGCCCAGAATATCACTACTTAAAATTCTGTTGCTTTTGCAGATATTTTTGTGATGTATATAATGTTTTTATTTGTAGCTACAGTAGCTATTCATTTCATATTGTACCATGACGGGGATATGTGTGCAGTGCCTTCGAAAAGTGGGGTTATATTCATGCATATGACAGCAACCAACAACTGTATATTATGTATACTGTACTAAATATACTGTAACTGCATGGGACACCCCTGCAGTGGTGATTGCATGCTTGTGGTTGATGGGAAATGGCCAGACTGGGGATGATCATCAACAACAGGTATATAAATACAGTATAGCAGTTTGGTAATGATTTTACCAGAATAAATGCAGTTTGTATTGGGTATGTGCTTTATGTCAGTGTGTATTGTATTTGGTTCACATACGCGTTATGCTGCGGAAGCACCTTATCAAGTCAGTTCATCTTCCTGAGTGTGCCGTATATTTTTCTGTTCATTTCTGGGATGGCATGTGATTGATTTGCATTAAATTTCTTTCTTTATTGTTTTTAGCTGTGAAAAAGGCTGTGTCAATAGTTTCTCAAGTGTATGGCAGACATTTCCAGCTTATGTCCCAGTCACCTTTCTGTATCTCTTCCTAAGCTTACAGTCTAACCTAACCTAGCCTAATTTAACCAAGATTCGAGTTCATTTTAGCAAGCACGTCAGTAAGGCATAAGGAACATGATGACAAAGGGGGGGAAAAAAGTCAGTAGAAAACAGCTGCATACAAGAATGAAAAAAGAAAAATACAAAAAAACGAACTGGAGTAATAGTAGTTGAACTGGTATGTAGAGGTCATTCCATGAGAAGCAACCACATTTTGAAAAATTTCCCAGGTCACTTCTAAGAAATCTGGAAAAAAAAAAAAAAAGTTAGTACATACACACAAGTTAGCTATGTAAAAATCCCAGATTTTAGTGCTCCAACATATGTACCGTAGTTTTTTAGATACAGCCATTCCAAACTGGAAAAATTGGCCATCCAGCCAGCTTTGGACACATGTAACATCATTATTTATTAAGGTAGCAAGCCAAGATTCCACACAGAGGGTATATACCAGCCTCATATTTCATATCTGGTGTCATTAGTGGTATGCTTCTCATAATTTTTCCTTAATTTTTTTTTTTAAATAAATTTTTAGAAAACTTGGTTTCTAAGGGCTGAACTTACTTGTATGTTTCTTATATAGGCTACTGACACAAAAAAAAAAGCTTTCTAAAGTATGCTAAGGTGATTACAACCATTAGAACCAAATATTTAAAGTGATGCTTAAATTATGATTGTTAAAAATGGGTCTTTTATGGGTTGGTGTTTCACTAAGATGGCAATTGAGCAGCACTCATATTTTTACCATGCATTTATACGAAGTCTATATGAGCATTATCTTTTCAGAGTTTCGTTTTTGTATCGATTGATTCCATTTTTAATATTTTTTTAAAGACGTGGTATGTTTATGTTCAGGGGCACCTATGGGATAACACTTAAGCCACTTTGCACCCCTTCACAGTATATGTAAGATATACAGAGACTAAGGAGTTAACCCGCCCCGTCCCGGCAACTCTTTACCTAACCCACCCCCCGAACCTGGCAAATTTTCAGCTTGTCTTTTTTTGGCTCAAACCTTCGCTTTTGGCAAGAAACTTCGAAAATTCAGCGAGAAAGCGCTCATCTGAGTAAAAAATGCACTAAACAGGTGAGAGGCCCCTCACCTGGCTACTGCTTTCTATGACGCTGTGCTTCATAAAAGACGCTCCCTTTGCGAGGGAAACTTAACCAAAACTTCTCAGACTTGGTAATTGTTCATTTATTTGGTATGAAAATATATGTAGTACAAGAGTATTTTGGTTTTCACGCAATAATATAGGCGATATAAGTGTTGTTCACTCACCAAACACATCAACATACTGCACCTACCTTGGCGACATTACCTCCTCATTATGTCTATTCATTACTAACTCTGGTGCCACGTAATCTTTGTCCTCCACATTGGGAATCACTATTGCCTTGAATTTCATCGTTGGGGAGACTGTTGTGCTACGTGTCTTTACTGGACAGGTCACTGCTAACAGGTGAGTTATGAGAAAATGTTGCACCCCCTCGAGGGTGGGGGGTTACACAGGGTCAGGCAGTGTTGCCACCTGGCTGGGGGTAGAGGAAGGTCTCCCACATATGTGTACCAAAAACTTCCCACGAAAATTGAAAAATGTGGAAATGACGAACCTTGCAATTGCAGAACGTATGATGCACGTCGTCGAGAGTGAGAGACTGGTTAGGGTGTGACGCAATATTTCTCGGTGAACACTCGCTGCATTATTTTATACATATATTCCACACTGAACCATATGCAATATAAAACACTATCACTTGATTCCATCCCAGCTTCCTCTGTTATTCCCTTCTTTACTGTATGGCGTACGAGATCGCCTGCTCCCTTAGCAACTGGTGCGTATGGCTATGTATCTCTATGGCATAATATAATGCCTGCTATGGTATGGCATAATATAATGCCTGCTATGGTAGGTCAGTTATTTCACTAATCCAGGCACTATATGTTTCACAGATATAAGTAATGGCTTCACTATAAGGGTAAAATACATCATTTTATGGGCAGGGTAAGTGGAAACCCCACTATAACAAACTAGACTCCTGCCTCTAGGCCTAATGGCTGATAACAGGCCCCAATGCTTTACAAACAATATATCTATGTTCAGTAGACACAATCACTTTACAGTATAGTCAAAAACACTGTGCCATCACAATATTTCAATAATGGCTTCAGCCTTGGGTGGGAGGGGGAAAATGGTGGATTTAAAGGGACAACTCAACACAGCACGACCCTGCTGTCTGGCTGCTAGTGGAGCACTGAGATTCTATCACTACATACAGACACATATGAGCCATTGCAGTGTTGCCAAGGTCTTACCTCGGGAGAGACACGTGGCTGTTAGAACGCTACAAAATTTGATGCAAATTGACCAAAAACTTATTTTTTCTTTTTTTTTTCTTTGCATTTTCACGCAGTTTGAGGTCCTGTGCTTTGGCACACCACACCACATGAAACGCATATTGCGGTCCTGTGCGTGAAAGGGTTATTATTAATAAATGCAAAGTGTTAAATATTGGCAGTAAAAATGTAAGAGCCACTTATAGCATGAATAATGCCCAACTTGATAGGGTAAACTATGAAAAAGACTTAGGAGTTATAATAACAGACGATGTGAAACCAAGCAAACAATGTACAGAAGCAGTGAAAAAAGCCAGTAAATTGATTGGATTCATAGGCAGAGCATTTGAACTTAAGTCTGATAATATCATCCACACTTTGTATAATTCCTTAGTACGCCCGCACTTGGAGTATTGCGTTCAGTTTTTGTCACCGTATTATAAAAAGGATATGGAAAAGCTTGAAAGGGTGCAGTGAAAGATGACAAAGATGATACCCAGATTGAGAAATAAACCGTATGAGGAACGTTTAGAAGCCTTGAATCTCTCTACCTTAACTAAACGGAGGATACGAGGAGATTTAATTCAAGTATTCACAATATTCAAAGGACAAGATAACATGGCTGTCAATAAATACTTCACAGTTGATCACTCGA
>JAGKTI010003309.1:44471-58727 GCA_018397915.1 Birgus latro
TTTAGATGCCTGGTAGGCTAGTGGGTTCAGACGATCCAACTTGCTTTGAATTATTATATTATTTTTGTTATCACTATTATTATTTATAATTTATTATTTGTATTAATATTTTATTATTACTATTATAATTATTTTATTACTACTATTACTATTACCTGTATTATTATTACTCATTATTATTTATCATTTTTATTAATATTATTTAGGTACAGAATTAACACTCCTGATCTTTAAATGCTTCTGTTGGCAGGTGTGTGTGTGTGTGTGTAGTTATTGTAGTAGTTCAGCTTGCACATGAAAAACAAAACCATCTAATATTTTTTTCCTGTTTGCAGGAGGTAAGTGAACTTCTAAAAAGATGGTAGGAAGATGGCAGGATCAAGCCAGCTGTCTCAAGGAAAATGCCTAAGATTACCATGCTAGTCACGAAGAAGTGCAGTGGAAAGTTAAGATTGGTAATGTGTTAAAACCATCTCTGGTTTAACTTGGCTTAAGATAACCTTGTTAGTCACGAAGAAGTGCTTTAATTAGGGTTTAACTTTGACGTAAGATTATGATAGTCACGAAGAAGTGCTTCAATTAGTGTTTACTGTAGCCTAAAATAACCATGCTGCTCACAAAGAGTGTTTTGATAACGAGATTAACTCTGCCTTAAGATTACTATGCTAGTCACGAAGAAGTGCTTTGACAAGGGTTTAATTGCCTTAAGATTAATATGCTAGTCACGAAGAAGTGCTTTGAAAAGGGTTTAACTGCCTTAAGATTAATATGCTAGTCTCGAAGAAGTGTTTTAAGGGAACTGTGGCCTAAAATTACCATCTGTGAATATTGTGTTCAGCTCTGATAATATTAAAATTTACTGATGTTAATGAAATGCTGTGGGAAGGGTCTAGGGCTGTTGCTGTCATTTTTGCTTTGCCAAGTTAAGATGAAAGAGCTATAGGTGTATATACAGAAAGTCCTCATTTATGTGCTTGTCACAAAGAAGTGCTGTGGAAAATGAAGAATTTTAGTTGTATATATCAAGTTTCTCTCTCTCAAATCCTCATAGTTTTCTGATTGTCTCCAGGGCCATTTATATGCTAGTCACGAGGAAGTGCTGAATTATTTTGTCCCCAGTGCCTGTGAAGTGGGTTAATAACTTAATATGATTAGTAACCAAGGAGATTCATATAGACAGGTGGAGATTGTCAGGCGTGAAAGGATTGGTCTTGCTGGTGAGTCTCTTGAGTGTGTGGAAGAGTTTTGTTATTTGGGAGACATGTTATGTGCTGGAGGTGGTGCTGGAACAGCTCTGTGGCTAGAGTGAGGAGTGGTTGGAAGAAGTTCAAGGAGCTGTTGCCTCTCCTGACATTGAGAGGGCTCTCGCTCCGTGCTAAGGGATCTTCGTGTGTGGCATGTTTAGGAGTGTAATGCTGTATGGTAGTGAGACCTGGGTAGTAAAGGAAGAGGGTATTTGCCGCCTCAGACGTACACTCGTTAAAAAGTTCTCAAAGCCCATAAGCACCATACATTCTGAGAAATAGATGTGAAGAGTTTAGAAACAGCTGTCAGAGTGTGTAGCTGGTGGTTGCCCTATCAGCTGTTCTCTAGGTGAATGGAAGAGTGGCCAGTGGTTCATATCCCATGCCTGTTGTGTAACCATAACACTGTATCGCCCTTGTTGCTTGATAGTCACAATTCATAGTCATTATAATGAAGTGTAGAAGTGTCACAGTAATAAATACTCAGATTATTTCACCATAGCATAACTAGTTGGTTGTATTTGATGGGGATATGTTACCTCAGCACATTTTCCTTCAGCTGAATAAAATAGTTTGACACCTAAGGCGATGTTACTTATTATCATCACAGTTATTAAATTATGTTATGGTGACAGCTTATGGGAAAGGCTAATAATGTGTGTGTTGTCTTTCTAAGCAGCTAATCTACTCTGATGCCACGTTCAGCATTGTCTCGAAATGCCTATCATACGTCAGTTGCTTCTCGGAGGCCTGATATCCACATATGGCTCCTCACATCTTTGGTTGCTCATTCATTTATAACACCCTTCATTGTCATAGATTAATAGTAATACTAGGAGTCATTATTAAACTGTGCCACAGAAATTTATCTTCCAAATTCAGGAGTATATTCAACATTTTCCATCTTATGTGATTAATACACCAATATGCACTAGACTTCAACGTAATGGCTTGAAAGTGTCATCAGAATCAGGCATAACAACCAATCCCAGATGACTAGCTATGTTATGCTCATTTTCACATCCATCGTCACCTGATCTTTGAGAACTTTTTGGTGAGTGTACAGAAATAGTGATTAGGTGGATGTGTAGTGCATCCTTGAATGTGAGGCCTGGGGATGGGGGTGAGATGGTTGCAAATAAAGAGTTGAGAGGAAGGATGGGACTTGGATGTATTGGTGTTATGATGAGGGGTAGTTTGAGATGGTTTGGGCACGTGGAGAGGATGGAACTGGGTGTGAAGGGTGAGAGATGTCATTGCTGAGGGTGTTGTTAGAGGCAGACCAAAAAGAAGGCCTCGGATGAAACCATAGTGAGACGTCAGGAAGGAGGGACTGAATAGGGAGGCTGCCAAAGATCAAGTAAGGTGAGATGTCAGGAAGGAGAGACTGAATATAGAAGGCTGCCAGAGATGAAGCAGTGTGAATCTTTATAAACAAAACAGTAAACAAGGAGACCAGTTTGTAGCTCAACCAAGGGTTATTTAATTATGCAATTCCCCCTCCCCCCCTTTCTCTCTCTCTGTTTTATCAGATGAAAAGGTATACCTAATAAAGCATAAGCAGGTTAAACAAGTTTCCTTACCAAGTGATTTGAAGAAATACTGTTCATATTTGGGCCATACGAGGACTTTAGATGAGGACATCTGTGTATGCACTGTGTCTATGTGAATGTGGGAGCATCTCTTGGCCAATCAGTAAGTCAGACCCTTTATTTAAGCAGTTCGTCACTCGTGTAGATTTTAGTGTACTGTGTATCACATGATCCCACATCCATTACTTATATGTTTACTTGTGTGTGCTGACTCTATTTACTCTAATCCAATAAATGATTCAGTTTTAAATGATTTTGAATATTTTATCTAGAGTACTTTTTTTCACCTTTAAGACTTTGGTAATATGAAAAAACTGCTTAATTTTGACAAGTCCATCATAGAGTTCCGATATTTTGGAGGTAGTCAAATTTATCATGTTTTTAAAAAATTTCCGTAAGTTGTTTTGCTGATTGGTGATGTATTTTTGTGACTTAATCGAAATATCAAACATGTAAGCCAACAGGTAAAAAAAATAAAAAATAAAATAAAAATCCATGCTCCTGGTGCAGGCAAAAAATGATTTGAAACTATGCAACATTTTGCTTAGTGGCATATATTGATTCTGTGCCTGTTTTTATTCCCCCTGACGACAACTGTTGCATCTTTATCTCATTTTTATTGTCACGTCAATGGTCACTGCTCCTCTGAACTGTCTGCATGCATCCCTCCACCACTAAAGTGGGTTCGTAGCACCCATCTATCAGTGAACTGTGGTACAGTTTCTGTCCAGCTTTCTGATGCAAGCGTTAACCATTACTCCCAGCCCTTCATGTATGCAACAGATCAACTCTGGAACTGTCATCCTCTTCATTTCCTTTCTGTGGCCCTCCAGTCTTAAACACTTTGTGTCCAGGCATCTTGAAATTTACGGATCTTGAATTTGGCTCTTAATTTTTCGTTGGAGGGAAAACTTTCAGGTTTCTTCTGTTACTTTAAAAAATATATTTTAATATAAATTGTTCTGGTAACAACATTGGCAAAAATTTAGCTGCTCTAGTGATATGTCATGTTGGACGTAATCAGACCAATTGCATGGGTAGGAAATGGCTGGGTAGACCAGGGACAGCATAATCATTTTATACAGAGTTTATTAGTTGCCTACTTGCACCAGACCATGAATGATAAATTGAAACTTAGGCTCGTCTTGATTGAGATGTGTGTCTTGTTTATCATGTGGTCAAGAAATTAGGAGTGTAAACTGTAAGAAGCTGTTCATAAGCAAACCATTTTTTCTTTCAATTTTCTTTAAGGGAAGAAAGTCTTAAAGGTGAAAAATGTTACTAGTTAAATATACAACTTCTGGCCCTATTTATTATCACTGGAATGAAGGTGTTCTTCTCAAGGACATTGTTAATGTTAGAAATATGATAATGGAGTTCACGTGAGTCTAGTCAGAAGTGATAGTTAATTATGTTGCCATTTGCTTCAGAATTTAAAATTGGGAGAGCAAGGGTGGAGAGTGTATGTGATTGATGTGGAAGGGGAGACCAAAGATGAGATGAAGAGATGGAGTGGAGAGAATGGAGAGTGTATGTAATTGAGGTGGAAGGGGAGACCAAGGATGAGGAGAGAATGGAGAGTGTATGTGATTGAGGTGGAAGGGGAGACCAAAGATGAAATGGAGGGATGTAGTGGAGAGGTACATGAGAGGATTGTGTAAGTTGGAGGGATGGAGAGAGAGAGAGATAAACTAGGAGAGTATGTACGTGCGGTGGAGTTGGGGACTGAGGATGAGATAGAGGGATGGAGTGGAGAGGTACATGAGAGGGGAGGAGGTTGTAGGTTGTTTTTTTGTGTGTGTGTGTGTGTGTGTGTGTGTGTGTGTGTCCGACTCTGGGCAAAGGCTTCACAGCCTGCTACCAAGGCCCAGTCATCCTCCTACAATCTTCATGTCACCGCTACGGCGCTTAACACCCACCGTCCATATTGAATACATGCTAGGGCTGTCTCATACAGGACTGGTGTATTGGTATTAGCGGGGTCATTTTTACGACATGTCGGCGGGTCTCCTGGTAGATCAGTAAAGCCTGATTTAATGAAATTCAAATTCTTAAACTGTTCCCTGCACCAGCGAGGATTCGAACCTGGGTCCCTCGGGACTGCAAGCCAACTCTCTGGAGAGTAGGGGTCTAACTAGGAGTGTGTGTGATTGTTGTGGAGGGAGGGAGTCTGAGGATGAGATGAAGGGATGGAATGGAGAGGTCTTTATGAGAGGGGAGTGTAAGTTGGGGGAGGGGAGAGAACAAGGGGGCATTTAAGGATTTTGGTTAAAGGTAGAGATAGATAGCTTGTCCACACCTTCTCATTCGCGGTTACAGTAGTATGGCCTTGAGTTATATTCAAAGATTTATTTGTTTGCAGAGCTTATATTCTGAACTTAAACTTGGCCTAAAATTGTAACCATTCCAGACTGAATTATAAGTTGTAATAGAATCGTAAAACATGATGCTAATCATACACACAGTGAAAAGGATTAGGAGCCATAGCCTTGGTTTTCCATGCCTCGAGTTACTGTATGTGAACCAGCTGGAAAAGACTGAAAAATTGGGCCAAGTTACAGTGAAGAGTATAACACATTCAGTGCAATGTGATTATGTTGATGGATATTTAACATGTATTACAACCAATGCGTGTTAGTATCTTTGAACCCCTTCAGAACTGCAATGTCTTCTCTGTTTACTGTTGCTACATCCCAGATGTTATAACAGTTTTTTCTTGTTGCTGCCACACTTTTTTTATTCAGCTAAGGAATTACAGTATTTCCCGTACCATTCCTATCTTGTCCTGCCATCCATGCCCTGTCGGGGCTGTGGCCTGCCCTATGCCTCCAGTATTGGACCCCCTCAAGCAGAATGAAATCATGTGAAGTCAGCAAGAATGCAATGTCCTTGTACTGAAGGAGTTAGTCCCTACTTAGTTCTTTGATATATGCCATTTTGGCTAATTCCTGCTTTGTTCAGGTACTGAAACTGGCATATGTCAGATGAGCAGTATGTGAATTATGTATTGATATTTAACATGCATTAATGCAAACACAAGGTGCACAATGTGTTTAGCAGTCAATGCATGTTAATGAAGCCCTTTTCATCCTTTGTTGATTGCCATGTTTCTTTGTATAGCTCTGCTCGGCTTATAGCCGAGTAGAGCAATACGAGACATGGCATATACAAAGTGATGAGCAGGGCACGCTCTTGGAAGCATCTATGGGGCCAGCGCCGAACCTATCTCGATAAATGGGCCACGAAAATACGGACTGGCAACCCTCACACCTTGGGGTTACCAGTCCGTATTTCATTGGCCCATTTATTGAGATAGTTTATTTTTTGAACTCCACCACTCTTGTATACATCTAATGGAAATAAAACCAATGTATTATTATTACTGTCTTTATTATATGCCTTTTTGGTACATTTTTTTTTTTTTTTTTAAATGTGGACTTTGAAAATATCAGAAAAAGAAGAATACCAATAGACATGAATAGTAAGATCAGTTCGTACTATATACAGTACGAAGTGATCTTACTATTCATGTCTATTGGTATTCTTCTTTTTCTGATATTTTCAAAGTCCACATTTATATATATAGAGAGAGAGAGATACAGAACTTAGTACAACACGACTTATATATAGACAGATAGATACAATACTTAGTAAAATAGAACTTATATAGATACAGAACTTTGTAAAACAGAAGTTATGAACAAACACAAACTAATCCTGAACATATATATTCACAGATACACACCTCTGCTTGTGGTTTCATAACTAAACTGAATGAAGGGCAAGCCAAGGAAAGGAAGGAAAGCACAACACAAAGGTGAGCGAGGCAGGAGAAAGCATAGCAGGGGAGGACAGGGCAGGGCAGAGGCAGGAGAGGTAAGAGACTGCAGGACACTGATTGAAGGATAGGAACAGCAAGACGGCATAGTGAGGGTGTAAGGGAGAGATGAGGGCTGGCAGGACAGGTGAGGGATGGTAGGGCAGGAACAGCAAGACAGGGCAGGGGAAGACATGGCAAGGTAGCAATGCAAAGGTGCAATGAATGGGAGGGCAGAGTAGGGTGGGTTGCAGGGTGGTGGTAGGGTGGGTTGCAGGGTGGTGGCAGGGAGGTTGGATGGGTAGTTTGGTGAGGAGGAAGTGGAAGGAAGAGGAAGGGGAAGAAACGAGAAGAGGAAGTGAGCCTAATACACAGTTATGAAATACTAAAACACCCTAACAAGGTATAATGCCAACAAGGGGTAGCATCAGTTTAAGCTTCAGAAACTGCTGGTTAGAGTAAAATACTATAATACTAAAAACTTACTGTCAAACCCCTATCAGTATTTCCTCGTTTAAGATACGTGCACTAAACACAATTTCTCTGTTAATCTGTCAGTCAAAATATTAACACTTTTCACATAACATACTCCTTAATTAATCTCAAAGGTGTGCTGTGAAAGGACAAGGTTATTTCCACTAACACCAATGTCTCTTTGAATCTAAAAATATTACTAATTTAAATTGTCTTTCACGAATGCCTTGATACGTATTCTCTGTCTTGAATATGATCCTTAATACTTGAGGAAAAGTCCCTCTTGCCGAGACCTAATCCTAGCTTCAAGCACTTTCACCTATCGGCAATTTACAGGAATATATATCAGTTATTAAATGAGGAATTTCTTTTTGCTGGCATTATACACAAACAACACTCACAATTATATATACTGTATATTCATTTTGTAATAGTGTAGAAAACATGCCATTAGATCTCAGATGAATGTGTTTCTATATACAGGACTTCAATCCTATGCATATACTGAGGTGCTACAATAACGACATTCAGAGTGCATGATGGGCCTATAGAAACGGTTTAGTATTTTCGTATTTTTATAAAGGTTCCCACATGCATGCATCGGCATTGGTCACCCTAGTGGCGGCTTTTCATCTCTGGCAGCCTCCCTATTCACTTCCTTATCCCTGAGGTCACACTCTTTGATCTCATCCCAGGTCTTTTTTTGTCAGCCTCTGGCAGCCCTACTCCCAACATTCACAATTCTCACCTTCCACACCCAACTTAAAAAATATGGTGCTGGGGAGACACCTTCATGTAATGGCATTGATACTAGACCATGTCCAGTGAAGAGGGCCAAACCCTCACTCACTGACCATTTAGTCCCTGGAATCCTGATTATCTCACAGGTTTAACTGCTTGCAAATATTTTTCTCTACTCCATGACTTTCCCCATTCCAAGCCAACAGGAATGCAATAACAGCTGGTGTTCTCAATGCAAAAGATCCCTTGTGGCTAAACTCAGACCCAGGACAACTAAGGTACTTCATCTATAGCCAGATGTCTTTATCCCATAAGGGATGGCCACAAACAAATTGTCTCCATGTTGCCCTGTCCCTGCCATTTTGCTGCCCTCCCCTCATCTTACACCCCTCCGTCTCCTCCTCTGCCTCACTCACAAGGGACTCTCAATCAAGACAAACAAGAACACTCAAACCTCATAAACAACCACCACACCCCAGCAAGACCTCCACACAGACTTGTGGAGCTACGTCCTTCCCAGCCTCACTATATACTTCTACACAAGTACTGTAGTTCATCTTTATCTAACACAACTGGTCCAGTCCCACTACATGCATGAAATTTAGTGGACCTTAGTTTCCAGACAGGTGAGAGTCTCCTTGGTTACTAAACTGACCCACCTCTTGCACTATACCTTTCACTTGACCACTGCCTCAATTAATTAAAATAGCGACCTCAGTCCAAATGAAATATGCGGCCATTTTTGGTGTTTTATTTTGCCTGTTTTTTTTCCCCTATAAATATTTAATCCTGTATGTACTCTCTACCTACCCACCAAAGCCATACATAACCTACAACACAACATGGAGTGCCTCAGCATCCCTCTTCCTCCTGTACCCTTCACTTCTTTCTTCCTTCTGTACCCTACACTACACTTCCCTCTTCATCCTCTTACACTACACCTCATTCCCCCCCCCCCCAACGACCTACAGTATGTCTGTCTAAAAGGGACTGTATTGTGAAAAGCACCCATCACAGCACAGGTCACAGGCCCCAACCATCTGTCAATAGCTGAGGTCGTCATCGTTCTTTATATTTATTTACTTATATTTTTTCTATTAATAATCGTACTCCATATTGTCGAGCAATTAAATCAAGTATCTGTTCATACTACCTGAGAAGAAATATGAGACCATGGACAAGACATTTGGATAGGATAACTGCTATGGCTGATGCCATTTTTTCTTTTCTTTTCTTTTTTTTTTACGCAAGGAAGAAGAAACTAAAGGCCAGAAGCCACAAGATTATTACCTACTAGAAAAAAGCAAGATAATGACTCTCTAAACAGCATAGGTATATTTCTTCCTGTATTAGGCACGTGATATGGTATCCGAAATGTGTTAATAGTGTGAAATTTGATATTGCAACACTATGGCCCTGGCATAGCTCATAACCTGCAGTGGGATATTTTGTGAAGCAGGTTCTTGAACAACAAACTTGGTCTTATGGTTCAGTTATTATGTGGCATTCAGTGTCAAGGCAATTTGTATGCACTAAATCCAGGGCCATATAAATCCACTGTCACTTTTTATTACTCTTCTTTCCTTTTCAGGTGGCTTTACATTGAGTGACAAGCCTAATGGTGTCCTGTAAGCTAGGCAACACAACACTGTAACCATATAACCAACCCATACGTGTTCCCTACGTGTCAACAAGTAGGTTGGTGGAGGGTTAGTGCTCCTTCCCATAAAACAACTGTATAAATCAAAGACTTTGCCATCTGGCTATTGATAGACTATATAAGCCATACATTAGCTGGGGTAAGAACTGTCTCCCTATACTGAGAGACGGTAATCGTAACACGTTACTCGTATAGCGACACTAAACAGAGGTGGGTGACATCATGGATGATATACATGATCTCACCCTGCACAGATACTTGTTTTAGCTACTGTGTTTGGCCACTACCCAGCAACTACACCCATTCAAAACCTACACTGCAAAGAGCTTTATATACACCTGTTCTCATCCTATACCCAACACTAAATTACAAAGATATATATATATTTTCTCCTCCCTTAAAATGACCCCCATTCCAAAGGAACTGTGCTTTAAAAAGCACATGGAATTTCATAGTACAGGTCATCGGCTCCAACCATCTGCACACTACTGGTATGTGCAATCTGCCAGTGGCTGTGGTCGTCATCCCCTTTTTTAAATTTATTTTTTAACTTTATTTTGTGGTAGGTGGGGCTACTCACCATCCCCTCACTCGATGTAGTGCTGCTCTCGGGTGTCTTCCCTTTCCTCTCCTCCATCCTTCTTTCCTTCAATCCTCTCCTGTCTTTCTTTCCTTGTCCTTCTGCCTACGGGTGACTTTACAGTCCCTCCTCTGTCTTCTTCCCTCGTCCTTCTGTCCGTGGGTGACTCTACACTGAGTGACAAGCCAAATGGTTTCCTGTACACCAGGAAACCATTTACTATGCTGGGTGGCAACCATATAACCAAATTCTGGTGCCTGGTGATATAGTGGGTAATTCCGGGCTCCAATCGGATAGAGCCGGATCCAAGGGGTGGTTGGGGTTTATTGCTCACATAATGCCATTCAGGGATGAATGAGGCTGGTCACTCTCATCTTAAATGTCAGGACCAACTTCCCTAGCCCCGGGCTCCTACGCTCCTCTGTGGGGCGACATAGGATTGGATAATGAATGAATGAATGAAACTTTATTATTACAATTTCAGACTGTACATAGCCGCTACCTAGACATACATGGCCATTACAACCATCCGAAAATCTCCAGCCCAACAGAAGCCTTCAAAAACCATCACCAGACACACCCTTCAGAAACAACCCTACCCAGAGAAACACAGGTACACATAAGTTCTCTCTCTCTCTCTCTCTCTCTCTCTCTCTCTCTCTCTCTCTCTCTCACTCTCTCTCTCTCTCACTTACTCTTTGTCTTGCTTACTCTCTGTTTGTCTCACTCTCTTGCTTACTCTGTCTGTTTCATTCTCTCTCTTGCTTACTCTCTATGTCTCACTTTTAGTCTAAAGTTGCTTTGTGCTCTCTTGTGAATGCTGAGTTGTAAGCATACAGTACATAAGCACTAGAATAAGATGCCTGTCATGAAGAAAACCTATGGAATTAATGTAGGTCTGTAATATTTCCTCTTTCTGCCACTGAGCAATGTGAAAAAAGCTGCAAAAGCATGAAAATCTGTGCCAAGTTAGGGTGAAGCGAGTTTAGAAAGACTCAACACAACCATCACGCAACTTACAGACAATACACTATGCCCACAGTGTAATGCCTCCTCCCACACTGCACTGCCACAATACACTCACACACTCACACAATACACTCACCACATGTACCACTGTGTAATGCCTTCTTCCACACCACAACACACTCATCACATGTACCAAACTTTCACATCACACTACCACAATACACTCACACGTACCATAGTGTGATGCCTCCTCCCACACCACACCACATTCACATGTACCACACTTCAGACTAGACTTACTGGAGCTAAAAGTGGGACATTGTCATTAGCGTGTGTATATATATATATATATATATATATACACGGTGATTCACGAGTTTCTCCGGAAACTCTGGGAAATGCAAATTTATGCAATTCTAAGCATAAAATACTCTATAAGTATAGGTGTTTAATGTAATGGTTTACAAGTGCAGAAATTTTCAAATCTGACATAAGTGTGAGCGGGAGGCGGCTGGGATGGTGACGACCTTGGTGTATTGCCAAGTTACTCAGTTTTCTTTTAAATGGTACACGTTGTTCTCCTTCTGAATTAAACTATTCTTTCATTAACCATCATGTAAGTATCGCAGTGTGTTAGTAAACCAGCCGAGTGACGATGAAAGGAAGTAGGGGGGGGGGCACTGAGGTACTGTACACCTATCTCACCACTATGCACAACAGTTACCGCAGAGCAGTTTTTCTCTGGTTTTGACTTTTTTTCCACACCACCCATGAGGTACAAGTCTAGGCGTGTGTGTGTGTGTGTTTTTTTTTTTTATAGAGGTTTCCCCAGGAGGCCTAATCCTCTCTGAAAGTCCTGAGATATTGATAATGAACGAATACTACTGAAAAAAACAAAATTAGTGATGCTCAAAGTGACCGCCGTCGGCTGCTATGCACTTCCTTGCACGATCCACCACAGACTGCGTAGCCTTCCTCAGAACTGTTGGGTTGTTCCTGATAATCTGTGCTGTTTTCTTGATTTGATGGAGGAGTTCTTCTCTGCTGTTTATCTTTTTCTTGTATGCCTGTGACTTCATGTGTCCCCAGAGGTGTTAAATCTAGGGATCTTGCAGGCCACGGATGAGGTCCTCCACGGCCTATCCATCGATCTGGGAATTCTTGATTGAGGTATTCAGTCACTTGTCTGCTGAAGTGAGGAGGCGCCCCATCTTGCTGGAAAATGATGCGTTGCCGTGTCTTCAGAGGCACGTCTTCAAGTAACAAAGGAAGTTCATTTCTGAGAAAATTAACATAGACATCTCCTGTAAGCCTCCCTTCAAAGATATGAGGTCCAATCAGCTGGTTGTCAATTATACTGCACCACACATTAGCTGAAAATCGGTGTTGAAAGTTCCGTTCAACTGTTTCCTTGGGATTTTCTTTTGACCATCAATGTGCATTACGAGTATTATGTGATCCATTGCAGGTAAATATGGCTTCATCAGTGTATAAAATGTACTTGCACAGCTGAGGATGATCTGCTAGCCAAGTACAGAAATCAAGTCGTTGAGCAGAATCACCAGGCTGTAGATGCTGAACTTGTTGTATGTGAAATGGGTACAGACCTTCCCGCTTTAATGTCCTCCATACCTTCACTTGTGGAACACTAAGTCTAGATGAAATTCTTCTTGTACTGATGCTAGGGTTGCGATCTACCATTCCTACTATGCGTCGTACTTCATCTTGCCTTTCCATGCGTTCAGCTGTGGCTCCAACTCCAGGAAAACAACCTTTTTCCCGGAGATGCTGGTAGACTTGGTAAAACACTTTTGCATCTGGGCTCCTGTTTGGATACTTCCGTCTGTATTCTCTTGCTGATGCTTCAGTGTTGCCATTGCAGAACCCATAGATAAAAATCATATCTGAATACTCCACGTTTGTAAAAGTGAATGGCATTGTAACAAAATGTGGGTTACACTGTCTCTGGTATAAATACACCTGCCACATTCGCTAGCACTTTGCAGGAACTGTCAGTCTGAGCTCTGAAGTACCTCTACTATCACTGGTATGGCATCTTGCCATGTTTACTCCTTCAATAGTAGATTAATTTGTCACTTCAAAGTGACATACTTTTCTATGTAGAACAATTACTTACCTGACGAATAATAAATGAATAGTGTAATTCAGAATAAGAACAACGTGTAAAATTTAAAAGAAAATTAAGTAACTTGGCAACACAGCAAAGCCACCACCAGCCCGTCTGCCTCCCACTCACAACTGTCAGATTTGACAATTTCCCCACTTGTAAACCATTGCATTAAACAACTAAACTTATAGAGCATTTTATGCTTAGGAGTGCATAAACTTGCATTTCCCAGAGTTTCCGGAGAAACTCATGAATCACCCTGATATGCACTGCACCTCGCCCTGAGGCTGCTCAGCAAACACTATCGTCTCACACGAATTCCGACCATACCGTACGGTATGAAGAATGGGCTGAACAAAGTTACCGGTTAGTATTGCACACTTTATGTTAACAATTTGGTATTTCATTTGGTTTGGATTATGCTTAATTTGACTATATCATCATAATTTAATAAAAGAAGCTCATGTTATATGTAATGTAACAGTAATTTTCTAAAAGCGGGACATTTGAGATAATTTGCTCAAAAAGTAGGACATTTAAATCACAATTTTTAAAAGCAGGACAGACATCAAAAAGGCGGGACTGCCCCGCCTAAAAGCGGGATTCTGATCACCTTAACCACACTATCACACCTCACTTCCCACATGCACCACAGTGTAATACCTCCTTCCCCAGCACAACACACACACCATATGCACCACACTACCACAACACACTTGCCACACACATGCACCACACTATCACACCATACTACCACAAAACACTCACATGTACCACAGTGTAATGCCTCCTTCCACACCATACTACCATAACATAATCCTTCAACATACACCTTTGGGGCTGCCATTCTTCCAAACTGCATAATCTTGATCTAAGAGGTTTATCATGTATTGACAAAGGGATATAATCTAAGAATTAGTTTTATGCTTGAAGGGAAGGTGGAGGGGAAACACTGTCAGTACAGGTGATGGGAGGATTAGAGGCCTGTAATGATTTTTTGCACAAGGGCATAAGGGTCTCTCTCTCTCTCTCTCTCTCTCTCTCTCTCTCT
>JAGKTI010003310.1:0-11739 GCA_018397915.1 Birgus latro
GAGTTGTCTGGCTTCTGTTTAGGCTTGACTGACTGAGAAGCAGCAGCAGCCTGAGAGTAGGAAGGTGCAACAGGTGCAACAGGGATGTCAGTTTGAGAGGTGGATTGAACAGGAGGCTCAGATGGAGAAGTAGAGGGCATGGCAAGAGCAACAGGTTCAGCGTCAGTCTGTATTGCAACAGAGCACATCACGGGACGGGACATCACCGCCGAAGCATAGGACCTATTCGGCGTGGGAGTTGCATGCAACTCCTTCACCTTTTTCCTAGCTTCGTAGTAGGAAATGCCCTCAGTTGCTTTCACTACACAGACCTCTTTCTCCTCCTTCCACTTGGGACAATCCCTAGAGGAAGTGGAGTGTGCGCCCTTGCAGTGAAAACAACGTACAGTCTCCGATGTGCAGTGTTCAACATCATGTCCCTGTGTTGCACATTTGCCACACACTGACTGAGAAGCCCGACAAGTCTTTGTACCGTGTCCATATAATTGACACTTCAAGCAACGAAGCGGATATGGGATGTATGGTCTGACGTGAACAATTTCGTAGCCAATTTTGACATTCTGGAAGGGATACTTTGCCAAAAGTCAAGACAATAGTGGCAGTCTTCGTCCTCACGCCTTCGGAATATCTAGTAATAAACCGGGCATCAATTACGTCCTGCTGGGCAAGTTCCCGTATGATCTCGTCCTCTTCCATAACCATGAGATCCCTGCAGGTGATGACACCCTTGCAGGAATTCATGGCGTGCGGGATCTTCGGTTCGACATCATATTCATGAAACTTACGCAGTTTCATCAAGTCCTTTACCTGGGAAGAGTTGACAGTTTTAATGAGGAGGTCTCCGTTACCAAGTTTTTTCACCTGTTCCACCTTCCCAGCACAGTAATCAATCACTTTCTTGATAATGAAAGGATTGAGACTGCTCAAGGGAGTGGAACCTAGAGCACGTAGGGTAACATATAGGGCATTATTTACAGGGATGTCCAGCAGGGGTCGTGTCTGGGGCCGTTCAGTCTCAGGGCGGTCAGTCCGTATGACAGTCGTGGGTTGGTCAGGGCTACCTCCCCCCCTGAAGGGGGGAGAGGCGGCAGGGGCGTCCGACATAGTAACCACTTCCCCCTAAAGGGGGAAGCGGGAAGGAGGAGGAAAGACAAGCAAAGGACAAACAACCCGGGACCAAACACCTAAGGCTGAAATTGCCCTCTCAAACCACTCCAAGGAGGCCCGACCGTGGCAATTCACGCCCCAGAGTGATCAGTGGTGGGGACCCTCCGTGAGCAGCAAGCAAAGGTAATCTCAATAAATAGGAACAGACACCTACTGTTCCCAGCTAATAGGGAGGGGAGGAAATTGAGAAACTATCTGGCCTATCGAGCACCAGAAGGGTGAAAAAAAAAAGCTAATGCCGGTGAGGCAGCCCTATGAAGCTAGAGGAGAGCTCAGGAAAAACGCGTCTGCACTCTCCACGACCATGCAGCAAAGTCCGCCTAACTCGTGACAGTCCCAGCCCGGCCTACGTAAACTCAGAGAAGCAAGAAGAGAAACTCAAAGAAGCAAGAAAAGCAGAACAGAAACAAGGGTCGAAACCATGAGCAGATATGAGACTGTGGTTCGAAACACCTCTAGAAACATCGACACAGAGCTGGGCCAGACTATTGCCTACGATCTGATATTTATAAACTCTATTCACGAAACTCTAAGCATGGTACTAATTAATGAATATTAAAGGTTCTGAGTATTATATATGAATATAAGCAACGTATATCGGCCACACGTACCAATATATACAGCATATATTTAGATTTATTAAGATATATGCTTTCCTGCATTTATCCCCATACATATGCTTTACTATATTTATCCGCATAGCTTACACATACTATTTTTTTAAATCAACATTCTTAAGCTATAGTGGGCTTATTAATATATTCACTTAACTGCATTTATCCCCATGGCTTTGGCACACTATTTTTTTTTTTTAATCAACATTCTTAAGCTATAGTAGGCTTGTTAATATATAATCATTCTTGCATTTATCCTCGTAGCTTAAGCATACTATTTTTTTTTAATCAACATTCGTAAGCTATTGCTATGATGATATTAGAAAAAAAAATCTTACTTATAAATGTTACTAAAACAAATGTCACATAAAGCTGTACTGTACACATGTATACACCTATACCTCCATGTGGGAAGGTACAAAGTTGGTACTGCATCCTCCACTAATTTTCGGATCTTTGCTGGAACTGGAATGCCCAGGAGTTCATATTTTAGATTTCTTTTAAAGGAATCAACTTTAAAATGTAAACTACATATTCTTGCATTTGGGGGATTGAAACTGTCTTTTCTCCAACACAGTTTAATCCACTTCTTTCTAAGTTCTTCATCTTGAGGAAATCTGTGTAGAGAATAGTCCCTGTTGTGCGAATAGGAAGAATTGCAATCATAAACTGCACGATAATCTGGGATTTTTTTTTATCTTGAGCACGACCCGATCAGTGTGGTGGCCTGGGTCAAACTGGGACAGCAGGCCTAGTGATGTCATGCGCGGCTAGGGACCCGTTTTCGTCCCTTCGTGGACTGACCATTGCCTTTGACTCTATCTCGTCCTTTACTCCTGCAGCTATTTCCCCATCTCGGACTCAGTCTTCCTCTCGTTCTCTGCCAAACCATCCGATCTCTCTTTACCCGGAAGGAAGCTAAAATTCGAAGACGGGGAGAGATGCAGTCGAAATTTTAGGAGTGAGCGTACAGTTGGAGGTATAAATTCGCTTAGGCCAGCAGGTATGACATGAGCCTGGGTGTCTGGTAATACAGTATGGAGAATAATTGACAGATAAGCATTTTATTGGCCTACGTTTAACATTCGGATGTATGCTCAGAACACAATATTCTCTACGTAATGTATGTAATAATCCCATGAAATGCAGAATGAAACAGATTGACAGTATGAAATGCCTTATGAAAATATACTATACTCTCAGTGCTTATTCCTTTCTGGTCTCTTCTCTACCCCTTCCTCTGCCCCGGCCCCCCGCCACTCTCTCCTCTCCTCCCTGTCGCTGTCCTTCTCCTAGCTATTTACACATCTCTCTTTCTCTTTCGCAACCATCTCCAATTCCTTTCTTTTATCCACTCTTCTTACTGATCAGTCATTTCCCTCTCTTTCGCAACATTTGCTCATTATTTTACGGCGCTAACATCCCTGTTTACACGATGCTTCTTTAGTATTGCCGACTTACGTAAAAAACAGATTTTTGCAATATATTTTCCCAATTACAGAGTGATCATGAACTCCGCAAGCGAGCAATGAAAAAAAAAACTATAATACTGGTGGACATAGGTGGGCAGTACCGAGGTACAAAAGCACCGAATTACGTTACCGAGTTACAATTCGAATACCTCATTCAATATAAAATCAGTATACATTAGATAGAGGGATAAATAGATAAGTAGAAAGACAGATAGACAGATTTGTATTTAAGAGTTATTGCATGAAAACGTAGTGAATATATCCACCCATTTGATATTTTCATGGGTAACTGTTGAAAAGTATCTTTAAAAATATTCCATCGTGTTTTTTTTTTTTTTTTGTCGGTAGTCACATTCTTGCCTGTCGAATTTGGTAATATCAGTGTTTGAAGTGCATCATCCTCTAGTCTTCTTTAATTTGGAGGTATTGGTATGTCCAGCAGTTCATATCTGAGTGACCTTTTAAATGCTCTTTGCTCAAAATGACGACTGCATACTCGCGCTATGTCTGGGTTAAAGATGTCTTTTCTTTTACCCAAATGTGTCCATTTTTGACGAACGTCTTCATTTCTTGGTAATCTAAAGAAGCTGACACCCTTAACCTTATTTCCAGAGTCTTCATAACACCCGAATATTGCACAGTTAGTAGGCATTGAATAGTTGTGTACAGCACGGTGACCTTAAGAGAACTGAGCGAGCCAGCACCACTGCTGGCCGCGTGACGTCATGCGCTAAGATTAACGCGTTTTCGTCCGTCCGTGGTTTGACCTGTTGTATTCTTTAGACCCTGGGTCATAGTACTAAAATTGTAAGTCTGATAACGCAGGTTAGAATCCAAGTGTAACTTCCCTGCCATAAAAACACCCTTCCTGTTGCTAATACTTCATTCTGCCTAGGATCTCCCTATTTCACGAATTTCTTGGGCATGCACGAATCAAACCACCACTGGTGGCATGAACGATGAGAGGGGAATAATAATGACAAACCGTGGTTGTACCTGGGTTGACATTGGGAAAAAATATCATATTCATAATGAAATATTTATTGTGCCACGAATAATAAAGGAGTACGGTGCAACAAGCATGCTGGAGCCTTCAAAAAAACAATATGTAGCAACAGAGGTTGCAGGAGAGACGATAAAGGAAAAAGGTAATGTGAGAGGAAGTGAGCGAGGGGGAGGAATAGCAAGAGGTGGAGGGAGGGAGGTAGGGGGGAGACAGAGTGGAAGGGGGAGAGGGGCAAATGGTGGACAAGAGAGGAGACCAGAGGCAAATAAGCACAGGGAGTCAGTATATTTTCCAACGGCATTTCATACCATCAGTTTCTTTCATCCAGCATTTCATATAATTATTATATACATTACAGAGAGAATACTGGATTCCGAACATGCATCCGATAGTTAAACATAGGCCATTAAAATGCATATCTGTCAGTTCTTCTCCATACAGTATTACCAGACATACAGACTCATTTCATACCTACTGAACTATCGCGAACTTATGCCTTCGACCGTTCTTTGAATAGGGATATAGTGTTGAAGGTTACATTGCAAATACTGAAGCTTTTTCCTGTGCAGCTATATACACTTCTCGTCTCTCATTTCATTTAGTTTTCATTCTTGTTAGTTCCTTTCATTTATTTTTCAATTCATTATTTTTTTTTTCTGTTTCGTTTCTTTTTCTGTCGTTTACTTCTTACGTATTGTTTCGTTGCCATTCTTATTTCCTATAAAACTCCTCACTACTCATTATCCTATCTCTCGTCTCTTCCTTTTTATTCGACTTCGCTGCACTCCAGTCCACTCAACTGTTCTGTTCTTTCTTATCTACGAGTACCTTCTACTCTCCAATCTTCTCCTTGTGCCTTTCCCTTCTTCACTCTTCGTTTTTTTCTGCTCCTTCCACACGTTTCCTTTCCTTCCTTCTTAATTCCACTTATATCAGTTCAATCCCTCTCTTATTTTCACGTCTGTTCTTCCTCTCTCCCCTATCTGTATTTCCCCTCCCTCCCAGTTTCGCTTGTCTCTTTTCCTCTCTCCCTGCCTCTCTCTATTCCCATTCACCTCCTCCCTTCATTCAGCTACACTCCCCGAGTTTCCCCTCCCTTCTATTCCACTACTATCGCTTTTCCTCTTCTCACTTCTCAACTCATTTTTCCTTTCCCCACTCATCTCTAACCCTCCTAATGGCGACGTGCCACCTAAACCTCTCTCTCTCTCTCTCTCTCTCTCTCTCACACACACACACACACACACACACACACACACACACACACCTAATTCCATCTCACAATCTCCCCTAACCCCCCCAAAAATAAAATCGATAATTCCCATACACATTTGTCCACACAACTTGTGACACATTGTTCAGAGAAGCACTGTCTCTCTGCTGCCTGATTGTTAGTGGTGTTGAATGCATCGCTTTTAATATGTGTGCCTGAAACTTCAGAAATATGAGTGACATGTAGAGCTGCCAGACCAGAATAACACATGTCGCTAAACGTGCTCTCAAAAAGTGTTATAACTGCGATTGTAAATAGCTACTGTAGCTGTATTTTGATATTGCCGGAAATACCTGGAAAGTTAGTCTTCTTTAAATAATACCACTTAGTTAATATTTCTAAAGTATAAAATAAAATAGCTCAGAAATATAAAATTCAAAGAACATCGCTAGAAGATGATTTTTTAAATGTTACAATGAATACCCATCTTGATCTAACAACACAATTGCTATAATGATACAACTGCTAAAGTAGTGCGAAAAACAGAGGTAATGATCTACTAGGATTACCACTTGTAGCTAAGTGGATATATAAACTCCATATTTAGTGGCAAAATCGCTAAATAGATAGATAGAGATAGAGAAAATCGATAACTGATAACTCCAAGCCTTTCACCTGGAGGCTTCTCTCTAAAGCTGAGCAAAACAGTGATCTGATGGCCTGAACGAAACAAAATAATCTGTACTTAGTGGGCTGGCTTTGTGCTCAGGAAGGGCCACCTCTTCCAAGATGCCGTGATTTGCATTACGCTGATAGATGTACCTGAAATGTTATCATTCAACGCTAGGCTGGGAATCTAAGAAAATCTGGGTATTGATAATAAAATTTCCACCATCTTGCATTTTTTTGTTCTTCATGTGTGATTACTGTTCATTAGTTTGGCAAGATTACATTAAATTTGGCACGGCGTCTAGATTCTGTAAAGGAACTTCTGAACGCATCCCTGCCTGCTGAAACTTGTGGGTCTTTTCTATCGTTCCCAATTTTCAAAACTGCAATGATACTTAAAACGGAAACTAACTTTGTATACCTGCAGATAAACCATTTCAGTGCAGCACCATTTTCATTTCTGTCTGTTGCCTGACGCTGCATACTGCAAGACGTGACATCAATTGCAGGAACTCCAGGCGTTTGTCCCAACTCAGTAACGACCCCACTTCCTGCGACAAGCTATCTACCCTTCCTTTCACACTCCAGTATATATTATTTCTTTTCTTTTCATGCCATCTCTCTCTCTCTCTCTGTCTCTCTCTCTCTCCTGCTACTACTACTACTACTACTGCTACTACTACTACTACCACTAGTACCACAACTATTACCACTACTACTACTACTACTACTGTTCAGTAGCGACCCCAGTTTGAAGGACGCTCCACCACCTCTCCTTACATACCCAAGCGCCTTTCCTTCTCCTTTCAAGTACCTCACTTTTAGTTAGCCCTATAGTCCGTCCACATTACACTTGCCTCAGTACTACCATCTCTCCGTCTCGAATGTTGAGCTGTAACAAAAGATCATCAATGGATAATGATGCTACTCACGAAAAAAAAAAAAATGCCTAGGAAGAGATAAATAGCCGAGTATGGCGTAAATCTGTCACTGACTTACAAGAATTAAGTTGCAAAATGGCGAAAATCCCTTACAAGCTAAGGTAGGACGGACTAACCTGTCGAGCTATCAAAAGTAAGAGCGCAAAGGTGACGAAAATATTTGAAGGATGTTACGGTGATAGAACATGTCCGACTTTCCGTATTTTTGCTGACTACCCCCTGTAAAATGAATTATCACATATAACAATTATAGACGTTCCATAAATCATCATCAAAAATTAGGAGCTTTCTTGCACCTTCATTCACGCAGTTTTGAAAGCAGGACTCAGTCAGTTGGCTACACATCAGTTTAGGATGGCCGTGGTAGGTAATTCCATCATCTCCCACTCCCGTTATCTGTAATCCGACCCATCACGTCAGCAAGCCATTCCATTTCCCTCTTACCTGTTGGGTTGTGTGGAGGTGGTGAGTTGGCTGGTGGGAGACTGATAGCCTCGGGGAGAAGGCTTTACTGCCAGTAAGTCATGCCTTCGGAAAATGGACAAACTGACATAACCATCTGTTCTTAGGCGACGATTGTACCCCCAGTGGCCAACCCCTTCAGCCCGAGGACACCATATATTTATTTCATTCTTCCATCCACCACACAATTTCATTCAGCCTAGGAGAGAAGTCTTTTCGAACTGGAGGGGAATGGAGGGATAGGGGGGTTGGGGAAGCACGCAGTGAAGGACGTGATGATGGGTGAATGAAAAGAAGGGGAAGGAAGGAGGGGGGAGAGGCTGAAGACAGGAGAGGGAGGAGTGAGGAAGACGAAGGGAGGCGAATGGAGGGGAAGGGGATGAAGAAGAGGGAAAAGGAGTGAAGAGATGGGGAAGCAGAGAGTTAAGAAGCAAAATGGGGAGAGGGGGAAAACAGAATAGAGGAGGGAGAGGTGAAGGGATAGGGAGGAGAAGAGGGAACAGAGAGAAGGAAGGAAAAAAATGAAGGAGAAAGGTTCGCGGGTGGGTAAGAGAGTGAAGGTGAAGGAAAGGTAGAAGGAGAACAGTAGGAGCTGGAGAGGGGAAAAAAGAAAGAAAAGGATATGTGAAGGAAGTGAAAGAAAGTAAGAAAGAAGGAAGGGAGTGGAAGAGACAGTGGGAAATCGGCGAGGAAGGTAGAAAAGGAGAGACTTAAGGGGGGAAAGTGGGTAGTAGGAAAAGATAGAAATGAAGGACGGAAAGAAGGAGGGAGGGAAGAGGGGAAAGTGAGTAGAGAAGAAAGGATGGAGGGAGAGAGGGAGCTAAGGGGGAGGGAGCAGAGAGACAACAGTACAATAGAAAGCCGATGTGAGGTCACGTTACCACTACAAACGCCACATTCGTGTAACATAAACATCCAACAATGGTCTTTTACAATGTCGTCTCTTGTTTCGTTCTTCTGGGATGAAAGCAGCCAATATGCAAGTGCGAAAACTTCTATAAATGTTTTCATATATAAACCTTCTCTTACTCTAGTAGTGTTATAAATATTATGTAAAGTTAAGGCTAGCCTCAAGAAAAGGCAACAGAAGTAGAGTGTCTGGAATGTGCCTGGTTTGGCTGCAAGCTTTTTCTCAATATATATCTTTTCATTATTTTTGGATGATGTTTAACTTATCATTGATGGCAGAAAGAAGGCTTCTTTAAGCAAAAATGTCAGTTTAGCATATTTTTTTCTTAATTCGACATAATACCTTACAGGATCTTTAAAACTGTTCTTCCATTCCACAATAGAGAACAGTTTAGTGCCAAAGAATTAAAACTGGCAAAAAGAATTCCAGGGTGCGGAACACATAAAAGAAGAAGTAATTTATGTTTGAACGAGTATGATATTGAAATCCAGTACATACCACCATGTCTTGGACGTTATGCAAAACTCATGGTAAACTATTTAGATGAGTTTTATACCTTCTAAAGTGGGATGCTTTACTAACAATAGCACGACTAAAGCAATTATACTACTAGTCTACCACTTGACCTAACCAAACCAGAGTATATCAGTCCAGGTGGCTAATCTAGACTACTTCTGGTGCTAACCTAATTAAATCAAATTTTTGCCTGACTAACACAGACTGCCACAAGATCTAACACAGATTGCCTTAAGACCTAACACAAATTGCCACTAGGCCCATAACAGGCTTCCACTAAACCTAACACTAACTGTCCCTATACCGAACACAGACCTCCACAAGATCTAACTAATACATACTGCCGCTAGAGGTAACTAAATTAAATTCTGACCTGGCCTTACTTACTGTAACTTTACCAGCAAACAAAACCTAGGAGAACCCACTGAACCTGAAGTAATAGTAAATGAATCTTAAATTGGCTACTGGGCACACAGCAGTGTAGCCCAATGAACATACGATACAGTGGCAAAAAAAAAAAAAAAAAGATTAAACAGTTGATAACACTGATCAACAGCCAAATTGGTTGTGACTTATTTTCAACTGTTTCTAACCAATTTGGTACCCCCCATTTATAATCTGACCCTAAAATCTGGCTCACAGGTAACTTCGACGCCGTACACCAAAAGTGTGGGAAAATTCCTTGAAGCATGCAAATTCGTTAAATAAGTGTCAGTAAGTCATTATGTTGTCACAAAAAATAAAATTAAACTTAAAGCTTTTATTTGTATCACATACTAAGCACAAACGGATACATACTGTTACGTCCCAGTCCCCACACTGCCACAGGCTCCAACAGCAGTAATTCAGTATAGGAAGGACGTTGCCCAGTGAGTTGTTCTTACTGTGGTCAGCCTTAGGTGTACAGCACACAAGATCAGCTGTGGCGAAAATAAACACTGGCTCCTTAAAGTTCACTGTCTTTAATTTCCAAATAATTCCACTTAATGCTTTCCAACTTCACTTCACTTTTCTCACACGCACTGAATCTGTACCAACTTTACTGACTGCTATTACACTTAATACTTGACATCACTTCACACTTAGTGCTTGAAAACACTTCACTCTTATTACAGGTACTGCTGATAAATTTCACTAACACTTCACTGTTTTCACAAGTACAGAAAATAAACAAACTTCACTGACACTGCACCAACACCTAGCTAAACCACTCAAACTGACTGAGGTCCATCTAATACCTGCTATTGTCTCATCCCCCATCCTTATATAAACTTGCATTGTTCAAGAATGATCTATTTCTCCACAGCTCTGGAATGTGCTGGCCCTAACCTGCCCCTAGCAACACAGTTACCAGTTAAGAGACATCAAACATGCCAGAGTCTTCTTACATTACATAACACTCTAAATCATTTACCATACGAACTTAAATTACATGATTTAACGAACAATCACGTACGGTAAATAAAACATTATAGAGGAAAAGAGTATAAAAATTAATGCAAAACTTACGAAATAACTATGCCCACTAACAGCAGGAAAACTGGCAACTGTGACTCGCACCGAAACCGGAAGTATCATAAACATTACGAAACATCTAGATGTTTCTAGTGCACCTAACTGGCAAATCTCGCTTCGTAACAATGCAAAACATTCTTACAAGACTTCCACATCAGAAGTGCTTCTGCACTTTGCTTTTGCATTTGTAAGAGCAATTACTTTCACGCTGTAAAATCCAACAACAGTCGCCGATATGTTTGGACTGAATCAGCCTTGATATCATCTCTCCAGGATGACAGTTTCCTGGCCTACCTTTCGCCATGTTCATCACTGACATCGCCAGGATCAAATATCACAAGTGAATCAGAATCTAGTGAGGAGGATAGTTCAATGGATGCCGACTTTCAAGAAGATTTAGAAAGCAAGGAGCCCCGCCTCATCAGTCAGGTAGAGCTGCGTGCTTATAAAAGACCTTAACTTGCCTAAAGAGACGAGTGAACTCCTTGGATCTTGACTCAAACAATGGAACATACTAAAAGATGGAGTTTGTACCACCACCTTCTGTCATGGACACGAAGAACTTTCAGTGTACTTCAGGACCGATGACATGCTTTGTTACTGTTATGATGTTGTATCGTTAATGCAACACTTTCTAAGTCTCGTCCCTATCAAACAGGGGAATAAGGTTGTTCTTAGATTCTGGGAAGAATACACTGAATGCAGTCCTTGTCCATGATGGAAATGAGGTTCCTTCTGTTCCAACTGTGCATGCCAATAGAATGGATGAAAGTTATGAAACTATGAGTACTTTGTTGCCTACTTTTGACTACAAAACACATCAATGGAACATTTGTGGGGACCTGAAGGTGATCTGCATGCTTCATGGACTTCAGCAAGGTTATATAAAGCACAAGTGTTTTCATTGTTTATGGGACAGCAGGGTAGATGCTCAGCATTACAAACAAAAGGAATGGCCAGTGCAACCAAAAGATAACTGGAGGGTTCAACTGTTTACTGAAACCTCTTGCTGACCCTGGGAAGGTATTCTTGCCTCCACTTCATTTGAAACTTGGTTCGGTGAAGAACTTCGTGAAAGCCATGGATCAAGATGGTGCTAGCTTCCACAACATACTAACAAAGTTCCAAGGCATTGTATCTGAGGACAAAGTAACGGCAGGTGTTTTCAGTGGTCCTCAGATTCGTCTTTTACTTAATGATCAAGATTTTGTAAAGAGTCTATCTGAGCTGGAATGAGCTGCTTGGGAGAGCTTT
>JAGKTI010003310.1:16672-58719 GCA_018397915.1 Birgus latro
CAGTGGCATGATTGGCCATTCTCTTTTTACTTATCGGGATGACATCACTGCAGTGAATTAATTCATCGGTGAACATTTTGCCAAACTCACTGCAGTGAATTAATTCATCGGTGAACATTTTGCCAAACTACAGCAGGTTTATGATTGCCTCCAAATGCCAGGTCTAAAGGTTAAGCTCAACAAATGCAACTTTCTGCATAAGAAAGTAAAATTGTTGGACATGTGGTTGATGCTGGGGGAAGTCATATCGAAATGAGAAAGTTAAGGCAGTTTCCAACTTCCTAGAATCTACCAGTATTGATGATGTAAGGAGTTTCCTTGGAGTGAGTGGCCACTATTGGCGATTTATTCAACGTTATGCACAGATCGCTGCTCCTCTTACTAAATTACTTGAGAAAAATTAGCCTTTTGTTTGGACTAGTGACAATTATCATGCCTGTGAAAAACTGAAGACAACACTTATTAATACCCCACTCCTGGCATATAAGAAACTTTTTCTTCTTTGTACGAACTAGTCAGGATTAGGCCTTGGCGCAGTATTAATGCAAATTGATAATGCAAAGAGGAAATGTGTAATAGCGTATGCTAGTCGTGCATTCACTGCCGCTGAACATAACTACAGTGTTACTGACTGGGAGGCTTTGTTTGGTGTCTCAAACATTTCAGAGACATAATCTACTGACATCCGTATATATCCAGTATCTGAACAGATCGCCTCCCACTTTGCGATTTATTCAAAGGAAGAAATCGTACCAGACATCTAGCATGATGGTCAGTTATTATCCCAGACTTCAACCCAACCTATGAGCACGTGCCTGGTAAATCAAAATAATGTAGCTGCAGATTCTCTGTCACGTCAGATAACCCGGCAGTCTCACCATATCAACCAGGTGAAGTTCCTTCCGCCACTCTAACCCCAGATGTTATTTATAATTGTCAGGTCACAAACCCGCTGTAGACTAAGGCTATTTACTTCCATGAGTCTGGCGATGTTTCGACCTTACCTGCTCAGCTAGTGTCAGTAGATGATCCCATGTTAGACAATGATATCTCGTGTTAGAAGGCATCCCTTACTGGTAGGGACATACCTAACTGAGAGGTACATCAGCGTTTTGTTCTCACAGATTTAATACTTGTAGTAGTCTACATCATCCATAACACACCTCATGAATCCCATCGGATAAAAGAACGGTGTTTGGAGGCAAGCACGTCTTTCATGTAATTGGCCTTCTATGTGTGAGGACATCAATATTCTCTTTGATTCCTGTGTTCCCTGTACTCGTCACAAAGGGTCAGCTGGATTACCTGCTCCACCCTTACAATATCCAGCTCCATCACGTCCATGGAAAACTGTTTCTACTGACCCCATTAAATTGCCTCTTACGGAGTTTGGTGCAGAGTATTTATCTGTGGCAGTTGATCATATCTCATACAACTGTGTTCTCGTAGATCTCCAGAACAAAACTACTAAGAGTATAGCACTTGACTTCATTATGTTATTTGTCAGTTCTCTATGCAGTCCACTGTTATCACCAATAATGTCTAGGAGTTCAACAATAGTTTTCTTATTAAGATTTGCAAGCAGTAAAAAAAATCGATAAATGTAATGCCATGCGCAACCATCCCATGGCCTTCTTGAAAGGCAAAATCATAAGGTGTGTGTGTGTGTTTTTTTTTATGTGTCCGACTCGGGCATAGGCTTCACAGCCTGCTATCAAGGCCCAGCAGTCCTCCTACATACCATACATCTCTACATGTCACCACTGCGGCACTATCACCCCACCGTCCTATTGAAGACATGCTAGGGCTGTCTCATATAGGACTCGTGTATTGGTATTAGCGGGGGTATTTATACATGTCGGCAGGTCTTCTGGTAGACCAGTAAAGCCTGATTTAATGAAATCCGATTTAATGAAATTCAGATCCTTAAACTGTTCCCTGTTCCAGGAGGGATTTGAACCTGGGCCCGTTAGCACTGCAGGCCACCTCTCTACCGATTGAGCCACCGGCTTGTACTTGAGGTAATTAGGCTCTTAAAGCAACTGTTGGGATGAGTGGATACCCCAAGATACGCCCTCCGTCAATAATTCCATCAGTATATTCACTGAAGAAACTCCATTCGTTATCTTATATGGATTCTAACAAAAATTACCCTACTTAGTGCAATTAACAAAACCTAGTCCACTCTGTAACTAGAACGATTATGTGAAAGTGAAACTGACAGACTTCCAGAATGTACACCAGTATATAAAGGGTAGTCTGGCATTTTTTAAAAAGGATATGTTACATCGCCAGCATAATTCTGCATCACCTATCACCATTATCTTTGAGAACTTGCTATTTGCTCGAAAATAATGTCCCTTCTTCTGCTTCTGCATCTGCTTCTCCTGCTCCTCCTTCTGCCCTTGCTACCCCTTCATCACCTTCCGCTCTACCTGTTAATGAGTATAGACAAAAGCTTCGCTCAGAAACTCGCCCCATTGTTGCATGTGTCTGTTCCTCCACCTGTCTGAAACACTTAGGTGATTTTGAACATTAATCCAAATCCCTTTTATTAGTAAGATGTTGTGGAGTGAGCAGACAGCTTACTGGAACAAGCTGTCCTTGATTCATCTCTGGGTGATAGGGATAGAGATGGGGTCCTCTGCCCAGGGGGCATTTAGTAAAACCCCGGGGGGAAATAATGTTAGTGGAGGATGTTATCTCTAATACTAGGTATTAATGTTACATATATGAATGAAATAGGTATGCGGTTGTACAAATTTCAAATGTCTTCCTGCAATGGTAAGATTAATGTCATTACAGAAATATTGTATATCACCTTCCAATAATTTATGTTGCAAGAAGAGAATTTACCAGTTGTCGTCTTACCATGAACCTTGTCCCAGTGTTTGATCTTTGCTTAGTTTTACAATGGACTCGCACTAACTTTTATCTTGATTCCATTTTCCTCTCTCAAATGTATAATTGTAACGTCCTGTAATATAATAAAATACACTGCAGTTGTGTACTCTAAGTTCTTTCTTCTGTATAACCACCGAATTTCCCGTCTGATCTTTTATATTCGTGTTCATCAGCGGTTCAAACTCTTTGTCTTTGTCCTGTGTTTTCCTTTAGTATCATCCCCATCACAGTCGTTCCTTGTGAGAATGCTATAGTCCAGGTATATCGCTTTCAACATCGTTTTTCTTTTGTTTTTTTTAACCCTTACTTTATATATATACAGTACACTCCTTCTGCATTCACCCTAGTAGGAGTTTACATTCACTGTGATTTTTGCCCATTACAGTGTTAAACATTTGGAAAAAAGACCCCATGAGAAAGAACTTCATTTTTTTAGTATATTCTCATTGCCACCAAACTATATTACTTAGCTTTGGAGAACACTGTAACAGTTATTATTGTCGATCAGCACTAGTCTGTCTGGTCGAGCAGACCCATCAGCCTATGTTTCCTTGCGGCTGACAGTGTTTCGCTACAGCGAGGCATAGGCAATATTTTGAGGTTTGGTTCCTGGAAAGACGCCGCATTTGCTTACTGTGTTAACCGGGACACCACAGCAGGTTGTACTTCACCTCGTAATTTTGGTTATATGGTTACCACCCAGCATTGTAAATGGATTCCTAAGCTACATGAAACCATTACACTTGTCCCTCAGTGTAGAGCCACCTGAAGTGGAAAGATTAATAATAAAATGTGACTGGAATCAAAGGGAGAAGTAGGAAGTGAACATGAGGAAATATGACTTTTTTTCTACTGTTTTGGGAAAATGGTCCCAAATGATTTGGGAAGAAAACACTGCCTGTGGAGTAGGTACAGAAAAAAAAAAAAATCACATCAAGACAAAGCCTCTTGACGTATTTACTTACATATTTACGTACTGGACGTAGGCCTTTGAACTTTTATGTCCAGATTATGTGTATGCTTTCCGTGGTAGATTATGGATTTTGATGAGTTCGATTCCAGGCTGCGGAGGACATTTGAAAATATGATGTAGCATGTCCTTTCATGTGTTCTTATATGTTCGCATCCTGGGAAAGTTTCTTTGATGTTATGCACAGCGTCTCTCACTTAAGGCAAAACCTCGGAGAGAAAGAGAATATAAGAAAATATCCTGATGTTAACTTCATACGTACGGTAACATCTCTAAAAAACATTATAGCTCAACGTCCATCACTGGACAAGAAAATGCTAATCATATCAGTACATACATATAAGAAAACCCAGATGTCAGATAAATAATAAATTACCTCCCCTATTACAAATAAGCTACCTCCCCTACAAGTAAGAAGGAATGTTGTCTCCTGTGCATCATTTTACATATATTTTTATGGCAAATGCTCAGACGAAGTTGCGTCCATTGTGCCACCTCTCCACACCTTCCCTCGTGCTACAGGGGCATCTGGTAGGGCTCATGACTGAAATGTCACACAGCCACATTGCAGAACTTCCGCCTATCACAATTCTTTTATTCTCTGAACTGCATCTTTCTGGAATTCGCTTCCCCAAAGTTGCTTCCCTCCAAACTTCAACCTACAGCTGTTCAAGTCCAACTGTTACAGATATTTCATGAATGGAGGACACCAATAATCTGGTGTAAGGATTTTTTTTGTTCATTTGATTTTCCTTCTTCTGTTCTCTTGTTAAAAAAAAGGAAAAGAAAACAGTCATGGCCTCCCTAATAATCACTATTTAAAGATCACAGGATTCATTTGCTGTCAAAAGAACCACGGCGGTCACTTATACGCAGTTGTGGCCATTGCTATATAAACTGGGCTACAGCATATGAGATACGATGATTTCCAGTTCCGCGATACCGGCTCTGTCACGATGATGGTCTTTCTGGGCCCCATTAATATCACCACCACATACATACCAGCTAGAGAAGGCTGCATGAGGTTTCCTGATAATTACAAAAAATGTATAGATGGTGGAGGATAAGTGTTTTAACTGCGCTGATGGTTATTTCAAAATACCATACAATAGTGAAACTGTCTGGGGGGTGGGTTAAGTAAATGGGTATGGGACAGAAATAAAGAAGTGGGATGAATTTGTTTTGTGGTGGGAATTTGGAAGAAGAAAAAATAAGAGTATACCCTGTCTAACTCGGTGCTCTAGGATTGATAGCTTGTGTCCTACTTTATTGTGTTCTTCAAGAAAAAAAACAAAATTAAGACTAGACCTCATTGCTCTTGTTTCCCTGGCATCCTGTGATGTAGACAACAAAGCATTTGTTCTGAATCAACCGATATGATCATTATAAGTCTATGATGACAGAATAAGATTTCCTTCAGATAATTTTAACAGTGTTACTGTAGCCTTGCCCTGTAAAGTGTGATGAATCACTCCCACGCCAGGTAACATCATATGACGATTGACAGTACTGAAGTAAATGTAGATGTCATTTTGGAAAAAAAAAATAATAACCCTTTGACCACTAGAGTTCCCACCACCTCAGTACACTAGATCATCTGGGATTAACCAAACGAAATACCTGAGGGTGAGCACTGCAGTGATATGATGAAAGATAAGTTTGTAAATTTCAAGGTGAGCAAATGTGAAAATTATGAGTGATATGGGGGACAGGAACAATGAGCAGACAAACCGTGCCGGCCACCAGATGTGACTGGCTAACTGATGACGCACAACACAAAGTCTGTAGCCGCACTTGATGACATATATACTGCGGCAGTGAGAGGCGGTGGCAATGTATCACCCGCCGACGTAGCGCACCATTACTTATGCCTAATTGCTACTGAACTGAAGCTCGTTCAGCCGGAGGAACATGGTGGTGAGATGAATGGCAGTCATGTGCCTTACAACTGTCCTGTGCCACCGCCAGACGGCCAGGGTGAGGGTGTGCCGTTGCATAATCATCCACCATCGAAACTGGACGGAGGTTATGTATTTACCCGAGTATGTTTGACTGCTTGTGCAAAACATATCTTGAAAAAAAAAATGTTATTGGACTTCAGTGAAATCTGGTGCGTAGGTAGGAAGTGGGTCCAGGGGCAAGGAAGAGTTGATTTGATTTTGAGGTGGATGTGGATCCGGATGAAGGAAATAAAAAGTGAACTATTGGCGTTGGTGGAAGTTTGCAGAATTCGTGCACTTTTTATCGAAAACTGAGTGTACAAATGTGTAAGGAACTCCATGGGCAGATAAAGAAATATTTTTATGGGGTTGCTCATATGTCATGGTGATGTTAGAAGGACTGGACATCCTTTTACCTGAGCTAAGGATGACGTGTACATATAAGGTGTCCCAGGTGGAATGGGCACAACTTTGGGAAATTATAGGTGAGGGAATTCTAAGCAAAAAATATTAACATGTGTCCAAATTTTAACCCTTTCTAGTCTACAGTTATTGATGACCTTATCGTAGAAAAGTTTTTTTTTTTTTTTTTAATAATTTGCCCATAAGGACATCAGCAATTGTGGCTGCCTAATGGTTTGGGTTAAGACACATGTTGATATAGTATACTTTGCTTAGAATTCCCCCATCTATCTTTTCCCAAAGTTACGGTCTCTCCTCCCGGGAAAGAGACATCCTGCCTTTGTGAGGGAAAAATAATATCGTCCAGATCGAATCCAAACAAAGTACTGTATACTAATCTCAGTGTGATAAACTGGAGTGTTGTCCAGGCAGCACGGTCAGCACCCCTGGATCCGTCCATGCTGCAAGCCCCTAGTTTGTGCAGAAACAAATTGCCAAAAAATATAGTCCTATAGCAAAATGACCGAGGACGGTATTTTTGCTGCCACAATACGATTTAATTCCGTTTAAGAGCACCCTTGTAGTGACGGAGTTTTGGAAGGCTATCCTTCTTGCCCACTTTAAAATATACCTCCTGAGCTGAATATAGAAGAGTGACTTTAGCCAGGACATAATGCATGCTATAGTCATGGATGGCGAGGCCATAAATCACGCATTAGCTGCCGGGAGTGTGTCAGTGTTGCAGGTTCATTGCGCCGTTAGTCATCGTAAGTGTATTTTTAAGCAGGGCACAGGCGAAGGTAGGCAGGAGCAGAGGTGATGTATGAAGAAGAGTAAGATAAATGGAAGACAGAAAGTGCACAAGTGAGATGGAAAGCTTGTAAGCTTTAGCTTCAGAGAGAGAGAGAGAGAGAGAGAAAGAGAGAGAGAGATGATGTGTGGATGTTGTGGTCATATTCAGGTTAACTGCAGATAGTTTTGTAGACCTGAGCGATCACTCACGCAATAGCAATGAAGGGAAAAGCTGAGATGATTGAGATAGTAAAGATATTGGAAGAGCGATGAAAGTAGAGGGATGCAATGGGATATTAAATCAGCGGACAGGCGGGGGTTTGACAGGTGCAGAGGTAATGTTTAAAACGGTAAGATAATGGACGAGAGAAAATATACAAGTGGGGTGGAGAGCCGGTGAGATCAAGTTATAGAAAAATGCATGGAATGGATGTTGTTAGAGTGTAGAGAGAGACAAAAAATGTAAGAATATATGCTGCCATGGACATACTTGGAAACTATATTCAGACTAACACCAAGCAACTCTGTTCATCTGAATGTTAAATCTGAACAGAAGAGAGGCAGCGGAAGTACCGATTCACTGACTGATGGTATGTGGAAAAACTGGAAGTTAGGTTGGTTCATTATTGTTTTTTGGGAGATTTTACCATCCATACTGCACACCACGACTGACATTATTGGTCTAGAATGCAAAATATTTGGAGAGTAGTTTATTCTCATGCTTCCGGTAAAAAAAATAAATAAAAATACAATAAAAAAAGAAACAAACAAACATGCAGAACACCATATAATTCTGACAGTAGCTTCTGTCTCTTGGACCTGTTCCCGACAAATTACCTTTATCAGTAGAGGATAGAGGTATTCTCATCACCTGGATCCTCCGACCACAGTCATATGCAAGTCTCATTAGTCGTTGCCCCAAACCTCTCCGTTCTGAACCAGTCAGGCGGACTATGGCACTTTGATATGGCAGAATGGGATGGATTTAGAAATTATTTAGCTGATTCTGTCGTAGTCTTTTTTCTCCACTGACATCAATTCTACCCAGTCCCGCATTAAGGACCAAATACAGGCTGGTATGGAATTGTTCACATATCCTGTAAGCAATTAATTGAAAGATCGGTCTCACTAAAATGGTTCCACAGCAGTTGTGTCAGAGGAATGACCCATAAGTCTTTATCATATACTTCTTACTTAAAGTAAAAAACAACCGAATCACTCAGTCAATCTATATTTGCTAGAAACCACGCAAAACCAGTTATAAGTTTCACCAAATCAAACTTTCTTCACAACCAAGTATCCAGATTATTAAACTATCCTAATGACCACAGAAATATCTGGTCAAGTTCTTTCGGTAATTACTACAAGTCATCATCCCCCTCCCCAAAAATATTCACATGGGAACACTATAAGTGACCCTCGTGGAAAAGCAAACATCCTGGCTAGTAAATATGTTTCCTGTACTAGAACTCGACTCTCCCGACATTGCCCCTCTTAACCCCTTTGTACCCCGTGTCCCCAGAATGGAGACCCCGGGGTAGGGACCTTTGAGCTTCGCCACAATGAGCCGACAGGCGGAGGGTGGTATGCCTAGCACCCTTCCAGCAAAATCTCTCGCACAAGAACTCTGGAAGCTAATGGGTTAAAATACAGAAAAGATGAGTAAAATCCATCCTAGACAAATTATCAACCAACAACGCTCCAAGTCCAGATAGAATACCTGCAATCGTTGTGAAAAGTGTTTCTCAGAAATTGCTCCTGTTCTCGATAAATTATTCAGACTATGTATAAGAACTTTTTCTTTCCCTAATTCTTGGAAAGGAGCAACTATCCACCCAATTCTGAAGAAAGGTAGTTCCTGTGATCCCTCTGATTGTAGACCAATTGCTATCACTTGTTCATTTAGTAAAGTATGGGAGATTGTCATTAATTTGAACGGTGTTAAACATAATGATTCAAACAATTAGTGACAGCACGATTTTTGCCACGATAGATCCATCAGTCAATTGACCAACATGGAGAAACCCATGCAGTAGCCCTTGATATTTCTAAAGCTTTGGGCAGAGTGTGGCACTGTTCCCTGCAGTCCAAACTCTCTTGCAATGGCCGTCATCTTTTCTTCCATTGACTTCCTCATATCTAAGCAACTGAGAGGTAAAAGTTGATGATGGATTTTTCAATTTCCGCTCGGTTAATGCTGGCGTGCCACAAGGATCATTTCTGGCTCCAGTGCTATTCCGAATTCATATTAAAGATCTCTTGTATATCAACCATAGTCACAGTCTCCTCACACTTAAGCATCCATTCACAGAGTCTGATATCTCTGATTCCCAACTCAGTACAGCAGTTTCCATAAAACAAGACTTATCTGTGATCACTGATTGGAGTCAGAGGAAAGAAGGAAGTACCAATCCATAATATGGTTATATGGCACTAAGACAGATGGGAGAGGGGAAAATCATTACATTTATTGCATAATGTGAAGAGTGGTAAGAAAAGTGACAATATTGGAAACAGAAACAATGTGAGTCACCGAGGATATCGGTATGCTGTGAAGGCTGATGAGGTGAGGTAAGGAAGGGAAAACTGAGAGACGGTTTTAGAGTTTAGATGAGCAATGAAGAAAAAAAGGCGGCAGATAGTCATACAGCAGTTGTAATATGTACAGGCGGGTTGAAGGTCACGGCTCATTTAATCACCATGAGTTAGGCGGGTTGTGTCCAAACGAAGACGAGCAAGGTTTGTCTCCCATTGAAGATCAGGGTGGGGTGATGTGTGCCACTGAAGAACTGATGGTTTTATACTATAAAGTCCTCCAGGTTCCACGAGGATTGCCAACATTCAGGGGTCAGAAGAAGAAAACAATCAAGAACAGGAATGGGGCAGAAAGTGAACCTAGAGGACAGAGTAGTAGAAAGTGGCAGTGAGTCAGCCTGCTCATTACCTGCAATCCAGATACTCGTATGACTAGGAACCCTGCAGAAACGAACTGATTTTTCTCAGCAGAAAGGTGGAACAGCCACTTCTGAATTTTGGAGATTAGAGGATGAGAAGGAGTGGTTTGTAGGTATGTAAGGAAGCAGAAGCAATGTGAGAATCGAAGAAGATAACAGTGGTGGAGGATGATATCCTAGATAGAGACTTCAAAGCAAAAAGAAAACCATACACCTCTGCAATGTGAATACGTGCAATGGAAGGAAGTGAAGTTTGGAAGGAGGAGTCAGGGAACACAACAGCAAACCCGACACCAATACAAAATTTGGAGCGGTTTGTAAAGATGTGTGTGGTAGAAGAGTGACAGGATATATGCTCGAGAAAAGGGAGTGAAAAGTATCTAGGGGAAGAATAGACTTAGAACATAGGGAAGAAAGAGGAGCAGACCACAGCAGAAGGCAGAAGCTAAGGTGGGAAGAACACTGGATGAAGTGGAAGAACAGAAGGAATGGTGAAATCAATAGGCTGAAGAAGGGTGGGGACCTAGATGAAGAGTGGAAGAAGGAGATGGGAAACTGAGTGAAAAGAGCATTAGAGAAGTCTAGGAGGACTGAGTGACTTGTTGGTAAGAAATTGAAAGAGATCTGCCTTGGACCTAATAATGAGAAGATAACGACGATAAGAGGGGAGGAGATGCCTGATTCAGCACAAAGACTTACACCGATGGTTGACTGAAAAACACCAATAGCTAAACGAAGATCGTATGATGAACGGAATCTAGCTTTGAACGAATGCAAGTTACGGTAGAAGAATAGACTTGGCAACGACAACTGAGTTTAGAAAATATTAGTGAAGATGAAGTGTGACACGATCAGCACCTATGAAAGATACGACAGCGTTGGCAGTTAACGAAGACGGTGCAGAGTAGAAGGCTTGAGGGAAGAAATACACACATTTCAATATAACTGGAGGTCAAAGATGAAACCAAGAAAAGCAGTAGAGGAGCATTTGGGAGGAGAGATGTTATGCAGTTAAAAAGAAGACTGTGGTATGGTTTGCGAGCGAGAGAACGTTACTGCGCAGGACTGCGAAGTAGAAAAATGAAAACCATGAGTAGTAGCCCAAGCTCAGTCACCATCAATGACGGACTGAAGAAAGGATTGTAGACGAGGCATATCTGGATCTGCAGATTAAATAGCAAAATCATCAACATGAGAGGAGTAGACTGTAGCACCAGTCGAGCAGGGCAGTACTCTCAAGGTGGATGGAAAGCTGGTGATAGGGAGAGCTGGAGCTCCCGTTTCATCAGCCCTCGGGACTAGTTCCCGACCATCCCCCTTTGCTGAACATTTTCAGTGTCTCAGTAACACAGAGATAGGCCAGCATGCTCTACAGTACAAGTTCTCAAACTGTCAACACCAAACTACATACACAGTACACACTACACTTTCTTTTCAAAATTAAAAAGCAAAATGGCAACCACTAAAGATGTCTTGAAGTCCCGGGGGGGGGGAGGACCTTAAATGCCCCCACCATCCGCCCCTTTCCCGGAGACAACACTGCAAGCCGCCTGGAACCACTGCCTGACTCACTTCTTCCTCATTTCTGCAACATTCGCTGCCTTTTCTCTAACTTCCCTTCTGTTGAACATCACCTCTCCTCCTCTATACCTCACCTTCTCTTCCTTACTGAGACTCAGCTGTCTGAGGCAACTGACAGCAAACTCTTTTCTGCATCCTCCTACTTTCTCTATACTCATTTCAAAGCCAAAGGTGGCTGTTGTGTATATATACACAACGATCTATCTTGCTCTCGTGTTCCTGAACTTGATTCTTTTGAATTCTCTACTCTCTGGCTTCGGCTCTCCTGTCATTCTCTGACTAAATATGTCTGTGCTGTTTACTTATCTCCTAATTCTACTGACTATCAAAAATTCTTTGACTATCTTACTTCTATGATGGAACAAACTCTGTCCATTTCTCCTTTCTCTGAAATCTCCATTCTGGGAGATTTCAATGATCACCACCACCTTTGGCTCTCCTCTCCTTTCACTGATCCACCTGGTGATCAAGCCTACCGTACATCTTTTCTATCCTTGACCTAGAGCAGTTTGTACAGCACCCTACACGTATCCCTAATCGCCTTGGAGACAGTTCCAACATACCTGACCTCTTCCTGACAACTATCCTTCTGCTTACACTCTTAATCTTTTCTCTCCGTTGGGCTCCTTCAGTCATAACCTTATTACCTTAACCTGTCCTACCGCTCCGGTACGGACCATGGACCCTCCAAAGAAACGACGTCTGTGGCACTTTGGAGCTGCAGATTAGGAGGCCCACAAGCAGTACTTCTTTGATTTTCCCTGGAATGATTATTGCTTCCATGGCCGGGAGCCATCTGGGTGTGCTTTGTGCGTTATGGAGGTTATTCTCTCTGGCATGGAAGCATACATTCCTTTCTCATATCATTTGACTAATGCGAGAAAGCCTTGGTTTAATCACGCTTGTTCTAATGCTGTCCGCAACAAGGAGAGGGGCTATAAAAGGTATCGGAGCCAACATCTTTTTTATCTTTCTGCCCGGGATCGGGCTAAGTCTGACCTTCGCTCTGCTAAAAATAATTTTCATCCGTACTAAATGCTCTTAACTCTCCAACTCAAATTCTTCCCGCTCCTTCTGGCACCTTGCCAAAAACCTTTCTAACAACTTTACCTGATCATCCTTCCATCCTCTTTTCCACTCTGATGGCTCTGTAGCTCAGACTTTCTCTTCCAATTCCACCTTAGACGATTCCAGTGCTGTTCATCACATTCCCCCTCTGACTTCCTCATGGCTGACATTAATATTTCTTCACCTGATGCATTTTCTGCCATCACTGGCCTCAATACTAAAAAGGCATATGGACCTGATGGAGCCCCTCCTGTTATCCTCAAGAATTGTGCTTCTGTGCTTACACCCTGCTTAGGTAAACTCTTTCGCCTTTGCCTATCAACTTGTACCTTTCCTTCTTGCTGGAAGTTTGCTCTCATTCAACCAGTCCCAAAGAAGGGAGACCATTCCCAACTCTCTAACTATCGTTCTCTTGCTTTAACACCCTGTGTCTCAAAAGTTTTTGAGTCAATTTTTAATAGAAAAATTTTAAAGCAACTTTCCTATCACAAACTTCTTTCTGATCGTCAGTATTGGTTCCGTCAGGGACGCTCCGCTGGTGATCTAACCTACTATTCAGACTTCTGGTCATCCTCCTTTCGGGACTATGGCGAAAGCTTTACCATTGCACTTGACATCTCAAAGGTTTTTTATCCAGTCTAGCATAAATCTTTAACTTCCAAACTCCCTTCTTACAGCTTCTATCCTTCTATCTGTGCCTTCTATCTGTGCCTTCATCTCTGGTCGTTCTATAGCTGCTGTTGTAGACGGCCATCGCTCTTTTAGACCTATCAACAGTGGTGTTCCTCAGGGTTCTGTCCTATCACCAACTCTCTTCCTTTTATTCATCAATGACCTTCTAAGCTGTACATCTAACCCTATCCACTCATACGCTGATGACTCCACCCTTCACCTCTCCATTCAGGTCCTGCAACGTCCATCTCAGCAGTTATTTCAACAAACCAGGGATGAGGCTATGGCAAACCTAATGTCTGACTTGGCACGTATCTCTGACTGGGGTAAAAATAATCTTGTTTTTAAATCATCAAAGACCAAGTTCTTACACCTATCAACCCGGAAAAATCTTCCACAGGAGTGCCCACTGATGTTTAATAATATCCAGCTTAATCCTGCTTCATCCTTGAACATGCTTGGGATTTCATTCACTCGTGACTTATCTTGGAAAGATCGTATTACATCTCTTGTAAAATCTGTTTCTATGAGATTAGGTGTGATAAGCCGACTCCGTACCTTCTTTACCCCTGCACAGTTGTTAATTTTATACACAGGTTTTATTCGCCCCTGTTTAGAGTACAACTCTCATGTCTGGTGAGTCTCCCCACATACAGCTCTTCTCAATAGGGTGGAGTCAAAGGCTTTTCGTCTCATTAACGCTCTTCCTCTTACTGGCTCCCTTCAACCTCTGTCTCTTTGCTGCACTGTTGCATCTTTATCTCTTTTCTATCGTTACTTCAATGGTCACTGATCCTCTGAACTGTCTGCTTGCAACCCTCCACCTCTACGACGGGTGAGTAGCACCCATCTAGCAACAAATTCTCATTCCCTTTCTGTCCAGCTCTCTAATGCAAGAGTTAACCGTTACTCCCAGTCCTTCATTTAAGCAACAGGTCAACTCTGGAACTGTCTCCTTCTGTCTGTATTTCCTACTTCCTATGATCTCCAGTCTTTTAAACGCAGTGTGTCCAGGCATCTCGAAATGAATGGATCTTGAATTTTGCTCTCTCTTGTTTTGTTTTTGTTTTTTTCATGGAAGGAACAGTTTGCGGGCTCCTGGCCTTTGGTTCCTTCTTCCTAGCATTAAAAAAAATACAGGGAGGCCAAAACAGAATGGGGTAGAGAAGAGACGATGCCGTTTACAGCTATATGAAAAGGGTAGTGAAAAAGACGTAGCCCTAAGAGAGACCTTCAAGTAGGGGAAAGACATTGGAAAGGTGGTCTCCTAGGCGGACATCAAAGATTCAGATGGAAAGAAATTCTTGAAGAAAAACACCTGTGTTAACATGCAGACCAAGGAGAGGAAGACAACGAAGAATATGATAGCTCAATTCATTACTGCAGGCCTTTTCTGTAAAAAAAGAAAAAAGAAAGACAAAAGCAATGGCCAACTGGCGGAGTGATAAAGCTAAGCAGATGATATATTCGGGTCTAATTCTAATATCTAAGGTGTTGCGCACTTTATAATACCCAAACTGTATAAAAGAAAAGAAAAATTGGAATTCAAGGTGCCACATGAGTCGAGTATTGACCATCCATTCACGAAATTTACATAAACAACTAGACAGAACTATGGGAAGGTAATTTTGATGTTGGCGACCAGATTTACCAGGCTTAAGAAGCGGGAGGATGATCGCTATACACCAGTTAAACGGTAAGACACCTTCAGTCCAAAATCATTATACAAAGCCAAGAGAAAGGCATGGCATGTGAGGAAAGATGTTTTAATATAGTATACTGAACACCATCAAGTTCCTCACGTGTATTTTTGCAGGATATTCGCTTAAAGGCGGCCTTCAATGTCCTTTCTGTTCGATGTCAAAAGGCCAGAAATGAGTTATACCTAGGGAACAGGTGGCCCGATTGGACTGGGAATTGTTTTATTCTTCAACTTAGAGCATTTTAACGGTACCTTCCTATAACAAATTTTACACTACTATCCGTACTTTGAGCTGTGCTATGGTAACTTCAATGTCCACCAAGAATGTGATCCGCCTAAAGGCAACCGAGTATAAGACGAGAAATAGGTCATAACTCGGGAGCCGGTGGGCCGATTGGACTGGAAATTGTTTATTTTTCAAGTTAGAACATTTTAGCGGTACCTTGGTGCAACAAAAATTGCTCTACAATGCGCCGTTTTTGATGTGTTATGGTCACAAGTGGACAAACCAAAAACTAAGAAACATACAGAAATCGAATCATTATAATATAAATAAGTGTAGATGACATTTCACAGTGAAAGAAGGCAGCGTTAAGAAGTCCCTCAGCTGGGGAAGTAAAAGAGATTGGTAAGGATTCAGATTCAGATTTAGAGTGATGAAATTCGGTAGAGATGAGACCCAATAGGAATAAGACAAAAGTAATTAACCAAAGCATCCACAACTATGGAAGAATAGGCCATGGACCAGCCATCGATATTAAGAACTAGGGTCTGGGATGGGATATATTTGTAATATCATACCAAGCTGGGAACAAGCTGCCACGCTAGGTGTATTTTCAGGGACAGAAAAAACACAGTTCCTCCAACTTTTTTTTTTTTCACAGAATTAGGAACCACAAGCCAAAAGCCTGTATAATTGTTTCCTCTAACAGAACAACTAAAACAAGATAACGGAGAGCCAAATTCAAGATCTTTTTTTTTTCAAGATGCCTGTACACACTGCATTTAAAGACTGAAGGTCATAGGCAGTAGGAAAAACAGGTAGAGAAAGACAGTTTCAGAGTTAAGTTATTGCATACATGAAGGACTGGAAGTAGCGGTCAACTCCTGCATTAGGGAGATGGACAGAAAAATGATGAGAGTTTGTTGCTAGACGGGTGATACGCCCCCGCCGTAGTGGTGAAGGGATGCAAGCAGACAGTTCAGAGGAGCAGTGACCATTGAAGTATTGATAGAAAAGAGATTAGATGCAACAGAGGTTAAGGGGAGCCAGTAAGAGGAGGAGAGTTAATGAGATGATAAACCTTTGATTCTACCTGCTGAGAAGAGTTTTATGTGGTGAGCTTTCCCAAGCATGAGAATTGTACTCCACAAAGAGACGAATAAAACCGATGTATAAAGTAGACAACTGTGTAGAGGTAAAAAAGGTACGGAGTCGGCTTAGCACACCAAATCTGTTGGGAGCAGATTTTACAAGTGTGATAATACGTTCTTTCCAAGATAAATCCCGATTAAATTAAATCACAAGTATGTTTTAAAAAGATGCAGAATTGACTTGGATATTGTTAAAAAATAGAGGATGCTCCTGTGGAAGATTTTGATTACCTGAAAGATGTAAGAACCGAGATTTTGAAGCATTAAAAACAACACGATTACTTTTACCCCAATTACAGATATAAGCCAAGCCAGACATTATGGATGCCATAACCTCATCCCTTGTTTTTTGAAGTTACGGCTGAGATGGATGCCGGGGGAAGCGAATGGAAAGGAGATGGTTCTTGAGTTAACAACTTAGGCCATTCATAATTACTTTGCATGGACTCCCTGGGTCTCTCCGTCCCCCGTGAGGGTGGCCGTACCGCTGGCATCTAAAGCAGCGGAGAGGTTCTGGTGTGAAGGGTACGTTGCAACTTTTTGTCACGGTGACACCCATCGACATACCCATACGTTATGCAATTACAAGGTCAGTCATTTGCACATTTTTTTCAAGTTTCACAGGTTATTTTTGGTAGACATATGTGAGAGACTTCCTCTACCTGCTGTCAAGTGGGAATACTGCCTGGCCCCACCTGACACCCCTACCCCCACACTCGGCAATTCACCTGTTAGCAGTGAACTGGCCAGTAAAGACATGTCGTGCCACGGTCTCTCCAATGACGAAATTCACGGTGAAAGTGAAGCTAAAGGAAGAAACAAACAGAAGTGATGAGGTGGTAATGTCGTAAAGGAAGGTGCCATATGTAGATGTGTTTGGTGAGTGAACAGTGCTTATATTGCGTATATTATTGTGTGAAAACCAATATAGTCTTGTACTACACATAAATTCGTACCAAATAAATAAATAAATACGTAATTTAAAGTGGCTGGATTTAGTTAACCCTCCCATAGTTCGTTTTCTTTGAAGCCAGGTACCCTGAGAGAGAACAGAAAGGTGAGGCTGACTGTCACCTGTAGCAACATTTATAAGCTCAGGAGGGCGATTTCTCTATGAATTTTCGAAGTTTCTCACCAAAAGGGAATGTTTGAGCAAAAGCAAAAACAATCCGAAATTGCTCGGGATTGGGGGGTATTGGAGGTGGGAAAATTGGTCGGGAAGTGACGGGTTTATAAAGTGGAAATTGGAGTATACATATGCAAGCTTACATTTATAATAAAGATAAGCAGTTTCCTGCTCTGCTCTGCAGTGCGTTGCTGTGTCACCTGCGTCTCAGTGTGCGTCGGGCCTTAGGCCAGTTTCTGTAAGCCATATGTTAGGCAGCATAGGAGGCTACGTAGCACCTCTGCCTTTTCTATTTATTTTGCATGGTAATTTTGACTTTGTTAGTGTGAGATTAACATAGTTTTAATATTGTCATAGTTTTTATCACTGAGCTAGACGTTAATGAAATATACAATAATGTGCAGAATAAATAGCTTTGGAGGAGACTTCTTCCAAATACCATCCAGAGTTATAGGACATAGAAAACACACAAAAAAAATTTCTTTTATCCACCTTTTCATAAATTCAGCCTTCTGACTCCAAAGGTTCATATCTGATGCTTGGTGTGTCCACATTCATGGCAAATCATCACTGTACAGTCAACCAAAAATAGAATTGACCCCTTAATGCATACATCATTCTGAACCATGGGCAAATTTTTCTGATGTGTGGAGTATCTAGTGATTACAAGTGAAAATATTATCTTTGGTAATTTTTTGAACTCAAAATCATTAAACAAATCTTATGTTGGGTGTTATATGTTTTGATGCACCAGATGTATAAACTGATGTGTCTCCAAAACTCGCTCACCATCGTATCCTAAGGGGTTGATATTTTTTGGAGAGGGTGTTCACATTTCTCTAGTTTTCTATGGGGAAATGAATCTGCTGGGTGCGAATAACAATCTCCATGGTAATGTTGTTGCAGAAAGGATGTGGATATTTGTTATTATAAAACCAGTATGAAGAATTGATAAATGTATCAAACAACTTTTGTATTTATTATTCTATAAACCATGATTATACAAAATGTCAATAACCTGATATTATTGTCAGTCAACTCTGCCTGGTAGTGTGGTGGGTGATGGCAGTCAACAGGATCTGGTCCATAAAGATGTTACTTTCTACAAATGGTCTGACAATATTTTTGGCCATATACAGAATTATTTTTGCAAACTAGAAATATATTCACACCTAAGAACCCAGCTAAAAAGATATTATATTATCCAAGTTTTACCGAGACACCCATATTGTAAGAAGACTACAATACTGCCTGAAAACATGCAAGACTATATTTAATGGCTGAGTGAGAGACAGTAATAAAAGAATCAGTTGAGTGAAGAAAAGAGATATTTACAGTGTTTTCCGAAGAGCTATTTACTCATATTTGCATAATATCTACGAATTAAACAACCCAGCTGTAAACAAATGGACAAACAGTAATGCTGATAATTCTTCGCTACATTAATTTCCCTAAGCCAGGAAATTTCCCTCAACCAGGCGCTGGGTATGGTGTTGCATAGCAGTGAAGTGGCTGACAGAGGTTTGGTTAACAGAGGTGAAATTACAGTAAAGGAAACTGCATAAATTATCTGATGTCACTAATCAGTTATTGATTATACACCTTCACTATATCATGCAAACTCAAGTATATCTTATATACTGTCCCTGATATGTTCTCGCTGTATTGTCCCTACGTTCTCTCCTGGCTGAAACATATATTTACATTACACTTTTACGTCCATGATACTTTTATATTCTTTATGAAATTCTGACAGTCACCTAAGAAAATAAGAATACTGTACAATAATCAAAGAGTGCATACTCTCGCCAAAGCTCATGGCAGACAATTTAGATCAAAATTTAGACAACCATCCCTTCGCTCATGACTTACATAACCACAAAATGTCTTTGGAATCCACCAATAATTTTTTCTTAGATATCTTATGGGACAGTCAAGCAAACAAACGTAGGTTTCCTCCAACTTCGTTGGTGGAGGTAATATGCAGGAAAACAAGGATGCAAAAAAAAATAAATAAATAAATACTTGCCATTACAACAACAATACACTGGGAAATCATTGCCCAGGTAGACAGGAGGATTTATATGCCATACTGCCAACCTATCCCACCAGGACAGGCAAACCACTACTTTAGCTGAAATATTTCTCAAGGGGATGGCTTTAGGATGCTTAGTGTTCGTGTCTAGCATGTTATAATATGTTGGTTAGAACATATAGGAGACCTGATGAAGTCTTTGGCAGAGGGCTTACATTATGAAAGAACCCAAGTGAATAGGACTTCAGAGATAGGAAAAGGAACCAGTGGTGCTCTAGGAATGTGCTTTTTACTTTTACTGACCAGCTGGCAGGTGTAGCATGACCTACAATGCCGGGAAACGTCTCGGCGAAGACAAGGCCAGTAGAAATGTTGCCAGATGCAAGATAGGGTCTTCCTCTCCCCTCAAGTGTTCTAATAAGTAGAATCATGGGCAATTACTAGAATTTTTTTGCCTCCATACCTCTGGAACGATAAGTAAACAACCACTAAAATAATTATCGGCACCTCTTGCTTCAGTAACCTTTGCAACTATCACGAGCACAGAAACCGTGAATATGCAGTAAGGGTTGGCACACTGATCCTCCCACCCTAGATCTCTCGGACCCTCCCACAGCCACCATCTCTCTCTCTCTCTCTCTCTCTCTCTCTCCTCAGACATTGTGTAACTCCCGTAGCTTCCTGTCCTCTATAACGAATAATTCATATCAAACGACTTCAAGCTCGAAGAAAGGCCCCAGAACAGCAAAATATTATCCACTATACACTATACAGTAGGAATCAAATTGTTATTTGTCTGTTTGGCACCCACTGTATCAAGGTTTTTCTTACACCTTGTTATGCAGTGACAACCACGATTAGCATTTTACGAATGGGTTGATGCCAAGCTATATAGGCCTAACTGCCCAGCATATAAAACACCTCATGAACAATGCATGTAAAGTGTATATAGTATGTATCATAGTACTGCTATAATATTAACCCCATTAATGACACGTGAATGCTGCACTGTATGGCTTATGAAAGTGAGAATGGTATATCACCAGTTTGACTAAGATGATAACATCGTGAAGGGGGTAATCAGTAGGCATAATCGTTTATTTTAGGATTAGCTTTTACCTCAGACGGTTCTGGAGTTGCATACAATGTGAGGGATGTGTTTCCTACAAAACTGCTTCAACCTGGGCAATTTGGGCATCGAATGAACAGTGCTCGTTTTCAAAGTGGCTTCGGGTTCTTTCGTAACACATTTTAGATAACGATTTGTTCTGCACATTACACATCAACATCCTCGTTTATAATACTTATGGAAACTAAGTTCATACTCAAACCCTCAAAATGCAGTGATAATCAAAAAGCAAAGCAAACTGCTCAGTAGGCGTGCTTCGAAGCCTCCGATGCCACTATGAATACGGACCGAAGCCTCAACAGACCACGGATACCAACCGAACACGTCAACTCAGTTTGTTTTCAGATTTCTCGGCTGATATGTCAAGTTTTACCACACCAAAAGAGTGCCGATAATTTTTTTAGTGGATGTACACTCGTGATCCAAAAAAAGTATCCAGGTCTTGTGGTTGCCATGGCAAGGGAACCAAGAATGGTTTGGCGTTCGGACACAACTTTAATCCCCCACCCGTCCTCCTCCCTCCATCCATTCCTAAATACAACCATCGTTCTCGGTCTCTTGTTCGACAGGTAGCCACTCCTTTGCTTCGCGGTATGAAGCAAGCACGCACGCACACACACACACACACACACACACACACACACACACACACACACACACACACACACACACACGCACAAATGTGTGATAAAATAAGGAAAAAAGGCAGGTTATTACGAGCTTGACTGAATCCTGTTAAAAAATAACACCCGCACTATCTTCAAGACAGTGGATGTAATTTCTGTAATTCAGTAAACAAAAATATACTGTATATGTAACAGATAAGACTTGTTCCACCCTTAAACTACCAACCAGCAGCAAGAATAAGATAGCTGTTTACTTCACGAATGAACTATTTGGAGTCGTATTCTCACTTCAACTGAGTAAAATCATCTGGCAGTAACAATATGCAATACCAATTGTGAACTAATTATTCCAGTTAATGTGAACTTAATCTGAATAAAGTTATCTGGTGAAATCAAGAATATAGTATATGATAAGTAAAATGGAAAATGTGAGTGCGCTCAAGTACTTGGATAGTGTGACGAGTAAGGATGGAAGTTTAGTGGGTGAAGTACTTGAAAGGGTACAACAAGGAAGAAAGGTTGCTGGTTCCTTGAAAGCAGTGATAAGAAAAGGGAAGCGAAGATGGAGTGAAAAAGCTGCTACATGACAGTATTGTGATACCAACTCTAACTTATGGAAGTGAAACTTGGACCTTGTTGGAGGGACAGAAGTCAAGAGTGAGAGCAGTGAAATGAGTTATTTGAGAGGAACATGTGGAGTCACATGGAGAGACAGACTGACAAATGAGAAAGTGAAAGAGCGTTGTGGTGTGGAAGTGGATGTGATAGGAAGCGTTAGGAAAAACACACTGAGGTGGCTTGGCCATGTGGAGTGGATGGAAAGTGAGAGACTGACGAGGAGAGTGTATGTGAGTGAGGTGGAGGGGGAGAGAGGGAGGAGGAGGCCAAGGATGAGATGGAGAGATGGAGTGGAAAGATATATGAGAGACGGGGGTGAGCTGGTAGCAGGGCAATGAAATAGCGAGGGACAGGGCGACATGGAAGCGATTTGTTTGTGGCCACCTCTTATGGGATTTAGGCGACTGGCAATAGATAGAAGTCAACGTGAATCAATAATCAAGAATATGTGTTTCAGTCTGTCTGTCTGCCACGGCAGCAGCCACCGACCGCATCGCTAGACAGCGGCGGCAATAAAATAGCCGGGCGGGCTGAGAGGCCACGCATTGCTGTGGGTCCATTCACGTGAGGGTTTTTGCCCGCGGCGGTAGTTAGGTTTCAGCTCTGGGACAGACAACACCCAACCAACTACTCAGCAATATCAATAGCTGGCATGTACTATAATCCCGGAAATCTTCATTTAATTTTTTTTTCATAACTTCATATTGAAAATATACTAGTGTTCATAATTTCAGACTTATTAATGCTGTAGCTCTATGTTTTATGAACACTGATGACTTTAAATTGCAGAACAATTTCATGGTATCATCAGCTTTTAAGTCTTCATGCAGTGTAAAATGCACCCTGCAGGAGTCGACTACTGTTCAAGTGATGGATCCAGAATTTCCGATGTTACTTTTTTTTTTCATGACCTTGTTCATTCGATAAACTCACACAACTCTCTTTCTCACGTCACTCATCATGAAGAGACACTGCTAGACTGACATGCAGCGGCTAAAACCGCCCTTGCGAAGGGCTGACCAAAATCGCACTTCTAAGCGATCAGATAAAACTGCCGCGACAGAAACCACTCGTGTGAAAGCAGCCTTATTTAGGAGACGATTTCTTTCCGCAAATGCATGTAATAGTTTGTCTTTAGCAAGAAAAAATAACAATTATTTGTAATCTCAAATGGCGTGTGTCTGTGTCTTTCCTTTTCCTTGTGGGAATAGTTTGAATTCAACCTAGCTTACTAAATGTGTTAATATTATAACTAAGATAACAACACTGGCGAGTCTCTCTAAGGCATATGCCTGTCTTTCCGTCAGTTTTTCTGTCTATTTCTCTGAGGATGACTTCTGTTCAGCAACATGATTCTCTGTCAGAATTCCAAGTAAGCCTGAATGTTAAGACAAACATTACAGTATTTTACATCTGAAGCACATACGAGTATAACGCTCATTCCACTTTGCAGTTAGAATTTGTTCCTACGTATTTACGTTATATAGATGCTCCTTTCCTCCTTCCCTCCATACATCCTAAACTACCACCAACCGGCTTGATCGAAGGACAGCTGACTCCTTTACTTCGCGGCTTGAAGCAGCTTACGGTACTCAGAATGTAATTCACATTGGCTGCTACTTCACTCCTGCTAAAAACAGGCGATTTTATTTAGCATAAGTGAGAATAAACTCTTTCTGTAGATGAAGACGTGAAAGACAGAGAGGCAGTTAAAATAAACAGAACGAAAGTGAGGCAGACATTTTCCGAATTATCAGTTCACATTAACGGGAATAATCAGTTCACATTAATTGGTACTGCAATATTGTTACTGCCAAATGCTATTATTCAGCAGAAGCGAAAAAACGATCCTCCCAGACAGGAAGACGTTGTCAGGGGGAAAATGTAATATTGTATAACAGCAGTATACAGTGTATAGCTATGTGTGCTAGGAATGACTATCGAGTCATTTATTACGAGGGAATAGACTCGTGAAATCAAGTAGCGATTTCACTTTTATGCTGGCTTACTTCGCCAATTCTCTAGAGTCGAGAATTTATAGACTTTCTCAACAGTACACAGCAGAGACTAAACTCTCAAGTAGGCTGTATTACAGTACTGTTGGCCTCTGAGAAAGTAAGTTTCCCCCCTTAACCCGCCGAGTCCCATCGACGTACGGTGTACGTCGCAACTTTTTTCCGCGGACAGACCGAACAGCGTACACCGTATGTCACGCAATTGCAAGGCCCATTGTGTACACATTTTTCAACATTCGCGGGTGATTTTTGGTAGGCATATGTGGGAGACCTTCCTCTACCTGCTGTCAAGCGGGGATACTGCCTGGCCCCTTCTAACCCCCCTTCCCCCCCTCCCCTCCACACTGGGCAATTCACCTGTTAGCAGTAAGCTGGCCAGTAAAGGTATGTTGCCCCACGGTCTCTCTAATGAAATTCACGGTGAAAGTGATTCCTGAGGTGGAGGACAAAGAAACAAAGAAGCTAGAGGTAGAAACAAACAGAAGTGATGAGGTGGTAATGTCGTAAAGGAAGGTGCCATATACTGGGGCTTTGGGTAAGTGAACAATGCTTATAAATGCCTATATTATTGTGTGAAAACCATTATAGACTTTTACTACACATAAATTCGTACCAAATAAATGAAATAAATACGCAATTTAAAGTGGTTTGAATTAGTCAACCCTTCCATAGTTCGTTTTCTTAGCCAGGTACCCTGAAAAAGAAGGAAACGTAAGGTTGAGTGACACCTGTATCAACATTTTTTTTAACTCAGGATCACGATTTCACTATGAATTTTCGATGTTTCTCGCCAAAAGCGAAGGTTTCAGCCAAAAAACAAAAAGTCGAAAATAGATTGGGATCTGGGGGTAGGCTAGGTAAAAAACCGGTCGGGACTCGGCGGGTTAACATTTAAAATAATAATAATAATAATAATAATAGACAGGATCTTGGCTGAGCCAAACTCCTAGCTAGCACAACGGATTTAAGGATTAATACCAAAAGCTGGCTTAAGTACCAGTAGTGATTAATATAAAGAGTTGTGCTAACGTGGAGTAGCAAAAGTGTACTAAATATGTGGGGAAATCAAACACGACTTACATTTAACAAAGCTCAAGAAAACGAACTGTAATTTTATTGAATACAAGAAAAATAAATTTACGTTACGTGAACCAATTCAAATCAAAGAAAGGGAAATGCACTCACTCAAACACTCAGGCAAACAGCTAAACAATCAAAAACTTAAGCCTAGGAAAAACAAAAGATACTAATTGGTATGGGTGAGACCGTGCTGCTGTAGTCGATCACCAAGCTGGTGGGAGCCCCGGAAATACACGCCAATACAAGCTGAGACCTGAAAAAGCTAAGAAAAGTGATCACTCGAGCTTTCGTACAGCGCAACCGCACGCCCCGAGACTATAGGACAGACTGACTCTGGTTTTGAGTGTCCGATGTGAGGGCATATGAAAGGGTGTGGCCGGTAACGGCCAGGGAGGCAGAAGCGATAATTCAGAAATTATCGCTCAGAGGAATGCATTGTCTGTACATAAAGGCAACCACTTGCGAAAGAATGACGAAAGTTTTGACAACTTGATGTGAATATAAGTACGCGAGTGGACGGTTGAGAGAATGAGCGAAATCTCGTGCATACCAGAATCATTCGTTGCTCCCGCAAAATCACTCGATGTCACGATTTACGTTACATAATTTCAGGATGTAGAAAATTCGTGACAGACGTGAAGCATATGGGGACATACTAACAGACAAACACTCTCCAAATAGTTCATTCATGAAGTAAACTGCTATTTTATTCATGCTGCTGGCTGATAGCTTTATTAAGCTTAGGGTAGAAAACGTCTCACCCGTTACACAAATAATCTTTTTTTTAAACCTCCGCCAAGAGGTGTATGTTTTACCCCATGTTTGTTTGTTTGTTTGTCTGTTAGCTGGATTATTCCAAAAGTCATGAACGGATTTTAATGAAACTTGTGGATAAGTGGGCCATGAACCAATGAATAAATGATTAAATTATGGGGTGAATCCGGTTCCGGAGTATCCCGCACAGTATCTCCAAAAATTCTTAGTGAATTTCAATAAAATTTTGAGGAGTGGTGCGCCATGGACCATGAAAGTAATGACTAAATTCGGGGGCTGATAGGGATCCGGATCCAGATCCTATGTATACGGATCCGGATCCGGGATTACTTATAAAGTTATGAACGAATTTTGATTAAATTCTGTGGAAGAGTGGGACATTGGCGAAGGAAGAAAATACTGGGCGGATCTGGATACAGATCTGGAGTATCCGACACAATATCTCCAAAACTACTCAATGAATTTTAATGAAATTTTGCGGAAAGGTGGGCCATGAACCAAGAAAGAATTGATTAAATTTGGGGGTTGATCTGGATCCGGGTCCCATATCGATGGATCCAGATCCTTTTTAATGGCATTGGTGGAGGTATGCACTCTCTGAGCATTTTTTATATCCTTACCTAATTACATTAATTACATATAATCTCTAGAAGATAGAGCGAGTGTTATATTTGGGCCAGATTTGACCAAGGCCTAGGCCGTAGGCCCCCCAGAAAGTAAAAAGGGGGGGGGGCAGGATAGATCATTTTTTTTTTCACCGTAAAACCTTTCAAGTTCGTCATATCGACATGAAACCAAAACCTAAAGGTGCATCTTTCAAATCTGCGTCCTATGACAGGCCTTATTACTTTAGTGGTAGGGGGAGGGGTCAATGTCAGGGGGGTCGGGCCTAAAATTTCAAATTGGCATAAATTGTCAATTTTCACCCGATTTACTCCAAATTTGATTTGTGACATCTTTGACTAGATATCCTGTTGTGTTCATTCGTCAGCACTAAAATGACTACCGAGGACGAGTTTCCTGTGCCTTGGCACCGCTTTTTTTTTTTTTTCTTTATGCATGGAAGAAGGAACCAAAGGCCATGGGGCCCGCAAACTGTTCCTTCCAAGAAAAAAAAAAAAAACAATACAAAATAGAACCAAGATCCGTTCATTTCGAGATGCCTGGACACACTGCATTTGAAAGACTGGAGATCATAGGAAGTAGGGAATACAGACAGAGGAAGACAGTTCCAGAGTTGACCAGTTGCATAAATGAAGGACTGGGAGTAACGGTTAACTCTTGCATTAGAGAGTTGGACAGAAAAGGGATGAGAGGTTTTTGCTAGACGGGTGCTACGTGCCCGTCGTAGAGTTGGAGGGATGCGAGCAGACAGTTCAGAGGAACGGTAGCCATTGATGTAGCGATATAGGAGAGATAAAGATGCAACAGTGCGGCGAAGAGACAGAGGTTGAAGGGAGCCAGTAAGAGGAGGAGAGTTAATGAGACGAAAAGCCTTTGTCTCCACCCTATTGAGAAGAGCTGTATGTGGGTAGCCTCCCCACATATGAGAGCTGTACTCTAAACAGGGGCGAATAAAACGCGTGAATAAAGTCACCAACTGTGCAGAGGATTAAGTCAGGTTCGTAATGACCTGTCTTCTAATCTTATTTTATAACACATTTGTGTGTGTGTGTGTGTGTGTGTGTGTGTGTTTGCTTCATACCGCGAAGCAAAAGAGTGGGCTATTTCTCGAAGAGAACAAGGAAGGTGGTTTTGCTTGGGAATGGATGGAGGGAGGAGAAGAGGCGGAGGGTGAAAGTTGTGTCCAAACCAGATCATTCTTGGTTTCTTGACCACGGCATCGACAAGGCCTGGATACTTTCCTTGGATTGCGACTGTACATTCGCCCACTCACCAATCTGTGTGTGTGTGTGTGTGTGTGTGTGTGTGTGTGTGTGTGTGCGCGCGCGCCCTCATGCGTGCTCTTTGGGGCACTAGCTAGTCACGCAGGTAGACAGTACTCAGTACGACTTAACCCGACATTACATTACCTCCCCGTTGTTATACTGCCAGTAATAAAAAATACATTGATAGGTCATGTTGCGTTATGCTTACAGGTTCGCTGATTTCGGCATATAACTTCAATAGTAAAGTGTGTGATATTCGAATCTATTGTTACCAGGATCGTTTCGTAATACCAGTATATTTTCTAAAATAAGAAATTCAGATTTGCACAGACACACTGAAAATTGATTTTTAAATCAAGTTTCCAGTTAAAACGCAGCCTGGATAGACTAACCAAAGAAGTTTTCTCTATTTTTATAATTTATGCAGTCATAGCACTGCCTGGATAAACTCACTGAAGCTGTTTACCAGCAGCGATGGCAAAGCTGGTATTGTTTTCAGTTTGTCTGTATGTCTATGTGTCTGTTAACACGATAACTTCGCAACCACTCAAGATATCATTACAAAATTTTACGGGTGTGTAGTAGGGTTGAAAATCTCCTACGAGTTCGAAGTTGGTGAAAGTAGAACAAAGTCCGTGTGTCTGCTAGCAGGATAACTTCACAACCGCTCAAGATATCATCACAAAAATATCACAGGTGTGTAGTACGGATGACAACCTCCTACGAGTTCGAAACTGTTGAAAGTAGGTCAAGCTCAAGGTCATATTCCGAGCCGCGCTAGATGTGTATCGGCTCGCGGATGGTGTGGTTACACCCTGGAGGGGGGGGGGCTAGTTTCTCTATTTTTATAATTTATCCAGTCATAACTCAGTCTGAAGCAGTTTTCTCTATTTCTTTATAATCTTTCCAGCCCCAGGTGTTGAGAGGTCATTCAGCAATTGCAGAATTCTGATTATTTTATTCTTATTACAGTAACATGATTATATTACGTTCAAGAGACCAGTTGAGAAATTGAGATTTTTCTGAGCTGAATGAAATTACCCAAAAACGAAAAATAAAATAAAATAAAAGTTAGGACCACTCCTAACTTGGTTTATTTTGGCCAACATTTTGAGAATTTTAAGACGGTCGAGAGAAAATAGGACACCAAAGACTTTGAAAGCTGTCACGGTCAACGTTTTGATCTCGAAAATAGATCAAAACTGTTGTACCGGTATTCTGCTCCAGCTTACGGACGATTTTATTTAGTTAATTCATACTTACTGCAACCCTAGTGTTAACACATTCAGTCTGGCCACGTACCTTTCATTTTATTTTTGCCTTGTCCTGACGATTTTATTCATGTAATGAGAGGGGTTTTGAGCTGGATGGTGTAGATATACACTGCAAGAACAACTTACATATTAGGATTTTCTTAAAGTATCTACACAATTTAGTTGAAATAGAATAAAAAAGTTGACGGTGCCCTGCGGTTTGGAAATTTTGAGCTGCTGTTCTTACAAGAAAGAAAGGCTTACCTGTTTCTTGACCCCCATTCCTTCCACCTTGTTTGGTTAAAATCGGATTGAAACTGAGTAATTTTGTTAAAGCCCACACAGACGAGGTCAACTTTGGGCTTGTCCTGTGACTAACTTCTGACTGGTTGTTCTTAAAATTTAATAATTTCTGCTTGTGTTTTCCTCAACCCTCCATCCGAGTTTGGTAAAAGATGTTAAAGTTGATTGCGCTAAGTAAGCGTTTGACTTACCCTTGCGACCTTGATCCTTGACTTATAGTCCTTAAAACTAAGTTTTCCGTATTGGTTGACCCTCAGCCCATTCATCAACTAAAAACTGTATGATCAGCAGTGTTGACACAGACAGAGAAGCACACAGGTAGACAGAAAGATAAGCAGACACACGCCGAAGAGATATAACATCCTCTATTTCTTCGCGAGCATAAATTCCGTATGAATATCTTGGCTCTGTGCTAATATCTTAGATAGATAGATGGATAGATAAATAGAGAGAGAGAGAGAGAGAGAGAGAGAAAGAGAGAGAGAGAGAGAGAGAGAGAGAGAGAATGAGAGTTTCAGACGTAAATGCAGTACAGACAAAATACTGAGAAGCTAAAGGGAATAAGAATAACATATGTAAATAAGGCGAACTTATAGAAGGGGTGAAAAGAAGAAAAGGAGGTAGAATTCATTAAGAGACGGAGGAAGAATAACGAGGGAGAGAGTGAAGGGATAATCGTTGACGTGAAACCGCTGAGAATGGAATTAAGTAGAAAATTTATAAAAAAGATAACATAGCGAAATCAGGTAAATTTATGAAGGTAGGAGGAGAAACTAAAATGAAAGGAAAACGAGGGAGAAGGGAGAAAGAAACAGATAAGAAGTTCAGACACTGGAAGGATAAAGGAAATTATAAACAAAAAGGGGGAAAAAAAAGTCTAAAATGAAACAGCTACTGAAAAAGGGAAAGAACTGTAATGAGAAACACTCTGGTGAGATAGATTGATAGAAAGATAGATAGCCAGATAGACAGATAAGGAGAGGCGGGGAGGGAGGGAGAGTGCTGTGCAAGATATGGAAGACCAGAGACAGGTGGGAGATAGCTGAAAGGAAAGCTGAATCGCAGTACAAACAGTGCTCAGAACTCACACACACACACACCCTGATGTGGAGGCCGGGGTTGTTAAGGATATTAGTCCAATAACGCATAAAAAATAAATCTGAGGTAGGATTTTGTGGTCAAATTTACATTCTGTCTTGTTCCTTCGCTCCGGTGACGTATTTTTCTGTCGTATTCCTCCTTCTACTGTATTGGGAACTGAACCATTGCCACAACTTTATTGCTAAGTTTGGCTGCATGAAATTCGGTGAGCTTCAGTTATGATTTAATAATGAGTCTCTTGGTTACTAGTAAAACCCATCCTCCCGCCTGACGTTACCTGGCCAAGAACTGGGAAGAAAGGGTTAGAGGTCGTCCTCAGATAAAACCAAACCGACTATAGACGATATTATTTTGCTTCGGACAGACCTTAAGTAGTGGAGGGGTTAATAAAAGCTATACTTAACCTCTTCAGCTGGAAAAGCTCCCTGAAAGATGAATAAAATCGTCTGGTAGTGACAATTTTGTATAATTTACATCTTCGTTAGGAAGTGGGTGGCTAGGAGTGATAAAAAGACTGTAATTGATCATTTTTAAGTTTTGCGCTAGAAGAAAGTCCAAAATATTTACACCATTAATATCTGCACGATCAGTAAAAATCGCCCCCCCCAAAAAAAGATCGTGTGAAATTAGCTTTGACATATCAAGTACTTGTTTAACAACTTTATTTTTACATTTTACAGCAAACATGTAATGTTCTGTACTGACGACCGTCCATCTTTTTACATTGTTTGCAAAATTGCTTGTTATTTTACGGTTAATTCGCAATATAACATTAGTCAACAAGTGCTTCATATTATGTCAAAGGTATTTTCACAAAAACCTGATTTGTGCTAATACTCATTCTCCTCCTCATCACGTTTTTTCTCTCCATTATCTCATCACTTCTATTCTCACTCCACTCTCTCCTATCTCTGTCTCACTCCCTCTCACTCCATCTCGTCATTGTTTTTCCTGTTCTTCTCCTCCCGATTTATCTCTTCAGATTTCCATCTCCTCCCATTATCCCCCGTTTAATGTTCTTTCCTTTGCCCTCCTCTCCATCATATCCCTCTCTCTCCTCCCTTCATCACCTTCGTATCTCTCGCAGCCCTCCCTCACACCCTCCCCTCGACCACCCAGACAACTTGATTCATCTTCCCCTCTCACAGTTTTTGCATAATTGTGTTTGTGTGAAGGCCCACCCCAGTTAACTAAGCCAATATGCCGGTTGACAGTTTTGCCTGACAAGGGGAAAAAAATGATGAAAAATGAAAAGAGTAGACGTGAAGTTTAGATGAATAAGAGTCAAGGTAAAAATGAGTGAAGAAAAAAAAATGTGAAATTAGAAAAGAATGAGATATTAAAGAAAAAAATAGCTGAAGTAAAAAAGAAACAGAGAGAGAGAGAGAGAGAGAGAGAGAGAGAGAGAGAGAGAGAGAGAGAGGAAAAGAACTAAACATGCAGATTATGTTGATGAGGATGAGAATGGCAGTAAGCAATAAATGTTGGCGTACCGTCCAGTCCTAATTGACCAGGTCAATTTTTTTCTTTTTTTTATCACCACGTTAAAAGCTGTGGAAATTAACTTGAAAAGAGGAACGTGGAAAAATGTGAAATGAAAATATAGAAATTGAGAAAAACGCAAAAATGAAAAAAAAATGGAATTAAAATGTGTGAAGAACGGAATAAATGAAAGGAAATAAAAAAAAGATATTAACAAGCGTTCAGGGAAAGCTAGTGGAATTTGACCTAATATCATTTTGTCTTTCTTGCTACCTTTTTATTCCCACCCTTCATGTAACTTCTCCCCTACTCTACTCTTTCTCTTTACCTCATTCACACTCCCCTTCCTTCACCACCTATCATGTCTCTCTTTCCTCCTACAAAAACACACCACTAAAATCTAACTACCTTTCTACTCCTTTCCCTCGCTCTCCCGTCCTCTTCCGGTCCCTGTTTCAATCTGTCTGCATATTGGAAAATATCATCCTCACCTTGTATAATTCTCTAGTATGTGCACACCTAGAGTATTGTGTCCAGTTATGGTTGTTTTATATAAAAAAAAAAAGACACAAAGACTCTTGATAGAGTGCAACAAAGGGTGAGCGAAATGATATTTAAGTTGAGAAATAAACCGTACGAGGAGCTTTTAGAAATCTCTAAGAGATTAAATTAAAGTATTTAAATTTTTCAAAGGACACAGTAATATGGCAATCGATAAATACTTCATAGTTGATCATTCGAATTATCCTTGGTTGAGGGAATATGCATAAAATAATCGGCAAACGACTTCAATCAAATGAAACGAAGCCTTTCTTCTTTAACACAGTTGTAAATATATGCAACAAACTGACCTCCAGTATAGCAAACTGTAATGCAATAATAACCTTTAAAGGTCGCTTAGATAAGTATCTGTCGTATAACCCCCAGCTATTTTTACCCCCTAACAATACATTTCTCTATATGTATGAACTTTTTTTTTTTGTTAAAGAGTTTGGATGATACATTCCGAAGAACAACATTGATAAATAATGTTGATTTAATGTTTCTTTCCTTTTCAGACTGATAGTGTAGAATAAGATCTCCTTTCCATCTTTCCTATGAAATTTCCATGACAGCTTTTCCATGGTGCATGATGGTCCTTCTCACTATTTCCTGCTGGCATTTACTGGAGGGTTTGGTGGCTGGGGGTGAGCCTTTCCTGTTCTATCCTTGTCTTTTATTTATAGATTTGTTAGTTACAACCTTCCTTTTGCCAAACAGCCACTAAACGAGCAACATGTTTGTTGCGTTTTGCTTTCCATTGTACTTCCTTCCACGCTGTCCTTTCTCTTTTGCCTTCCCCACCCCTCTCTACCAGAGGCCCCATTCATGCTCTAGAGGATCTCTAGAATGAAACACAAATGGGATTTGGCTGGTGTTTTGTTGTTAGGGAATGGATATATTGTGGGCCACATTGGGTCGGTTATCGGGTTAATTTCTCGTTCTGGGCTCGGTCCATCTGTGGCGATCATATACAGTGGGTGATGACAGTAAATCCTCTCATATGCTTGTATATGCTCACGCCTCATAAGTTTATAACGACAACTAAACAAACCTTTGCACACATACACATGGAAGCAACTTCTACCTACAATATTTTCTTTCCTGCAAACACCCCTTCCCAGTTCACACACTGGCAGGATTAGGAAATGTATTATCTAGCAATCAAACTTCCTCCGAGAAGACTTGTCCTACTGTGAACACACATGAGCTGATACAGAAAAGATAAGAAATATAACATGGCGGTCCGCTTGTCACGCTGTTGTAAACGTCCATGTCGCAGATTTATGACAGTCGTTGCCAATGTTGACCTTTAGACACCATTCTTGAATGATCAGGATAATACACCTAATATATTAATAAATTCCTACTGCTTTACTTCACCTCAACACAGACAGTTTTATCCAGCTGAGAGAGAGACTTACGAACCCGAGAGTATTGATAATGACACCATTAACCCTTTCATCACAGGAACAGTTCTAATATTTTTTTTCCAATCAGCATTAAGCGAACATATTCATCAGAGAGGTCCTCAAACCTGGGTGTGTTAATACTACTACCATTAAAACTGTTGTGATTGGAACAAATCTAGTGTTATAGCCTGTATAACGATAGACTTTAATCCACCTGAGCGACAGACAGAAGAGCTTGAGAGTGTTGGCCTACCCAGAGCCATTGATGAATTTGTCTGAGGCGACTACAGCACGCTCAAGGTTATTGTTTATTACAGTCTTGCATGGAGAGAGACGGAGGGTGTTATGTTTCATTCAGCATGTGTGTGTGTGTGTGTGTGTGAGAGAGAGAGAGAGAGAGAGAGAGAGAGAGAGAGAGCAAAACCGCAAGTATTTTTCCGATGTTAACAAAGCGTTGTTGGGGGTTTCATGGTCGGTCCAGAGGGTGATTAAGGTGTGAAAAGAATAAGATTATCAGGCTTACTCACTCCCTGAACGTAACAGTATATTTAGAGCAGAAATTATTTGAGTCTGTTTTCACACTCTTGGTTCATCCAGCATTTGCTCTGTGTCTTTCTCCTCCATTTCTCACAGCCCATTTTAGCATTGATATTTTCATGACACTTCTATTCTTCTGCAGCAAGGGTAGATATATTATTCACAGTTAAGTTTGTACGGGGTTACCTATTTCTGCTTTGTCTTCTTTATCATTCTGTTCTTTCTCGTATACTTCGTAACCACACACTGTATCATTAACCTCTTCCATCCATTGACGTGCTTTAAAAATTTATCCCTTATATCTTCAGATAATTTTACATTCAGTTCTGAGGAGATCTCTTGCAACAAAATGGTTAATCAAGGCTATACTGTATATAGAACCATTCCGATTCGAAAACTCTCTCCAAAGCTGTATAAAATCATCAGTTGATAGGAAGAATGTAATATAAAATACGTCCTGGGAGTGAAAGGGTTAATATTTTGAGTACGATATCACCTTTGATGTTTTTGTTATTCCTGGCGGAGTATTGTGTTCAACTTAGGTCTGACAGATACCTCCATTAACCCCTCCAATAAAACAACGCTTTATATATTGTTTCTTCTTCCTATTAGACGTTTGTTTTTAGCTTAGAATGGCCCAGCAGGTACCTCCATTAACCCTTCCAGGACCGTGACGCCTTTCACATTCTATTCTTTCTATTGCTGGGCGATTTTATCTTAGGAGTAAGACTACAATATGGGTGAAGGTGGGGGGAACTGGAGGGAGGGCTTCCTAATGGCGAACGGCAGGTTGCCATGGAGGCTACTGGTTACTGACCATCCATTCCGAGATTAAATATCTTGCCTGTACATAGACACATCAAAGACTCCTTGCATTGAAGATGTCAGCACCTACCTTCGATTCCTATTACGTAAATCGGATAGAAATGAGGCTATTAAATATTTCCAAAACATCGACTTCATGGTGAGTCAATATATGTTTGTACTTATTCTGCCTCTTCTCTTTCCAATAGTTCTCATAAAGATAAAGAAACGGTGTCCCTGTAGTTCATACTCTGGATTCAAATTAAACAAAAAAGAAAATCGTCTAACATATCAAGAGCAGTGTAAATCTCTCTCTCTCTCTCTCTCTCTCTCTCTCTCTCTCTCTCTCTCTGTGTGTGTGTGTGTGTGTGTGTGTGTGTGTGTGTGTGTGTGTGTGTGTGTGTGTGTCTGTTAAAATAACCCATTGCTTAGTCGATTTTCACAAGACTTGGTGCAAGGATTGGGGGTATCCCACAAAAAAATAAAAAAATAAAAAATAAAAAATATGTCAGAGATCAAGGTCACAGGGCTGGGTTAACCGTTCACCTTGCAAACTCACCTTCAATAGTTTTTATTCAATTTAGACTAAGTTTGGGGGAATGATTAATGGTGAAGCAAGAATGAAGTGATTCAATTCTGAGGCGCTCACTCAAGGGTCATAATAACATAACCATATCAAAATTTTATCAGCATATTTGGTTTTGATCCTGATTTAGACAAACTTAATTGATATTTGAGGATTAATCATGGAGTAGTAAACAGGGAAGTAGCGCTCTCTGAGTGCTCCTCCCTGTTTACTTTTTTTTTTCCTCTTCCCCCTTACAGTACTCTTAAACACTAGGGTATATAAAAATTGTCTGTCATTGTATCTCTCCTTGTCAATATCCGTTCGCTTTCCTCTCCTTTCCTTCAACACATAGTTAAAATTTTTCTCAAGTTTTATTTACCGTTTCCATATCTCGTGCCTTTATCATACTCTTTCTTTTCTTTCTTGTCAACTTCCACACAATGTAATGCCGGCTCATTTCATAGTTCTTTGTCATTCCTCTCTCCTTTTACCCAAAGCTTTCAGACTCTAAAACATCAAAAATGAAACGGATACTTTCCTCTACCTGCCTTTCAAAATTGATTTTCTCCCCTCAATCTGCACTTGCCCAAACATTGTTATTATTGCAATGGTCCCAGGGATATCTAAACGTGAAAACGATGAGTGAAGAATGAAGCTGACTTTCTCACAGAACTAGCCATCCTCCTTCTAAGGGATGGGGAAGGAGTTTAGGGGCGCATAATCAGACATAACCTGCCGATGCCACCGAGAAAAGGCTTCACTCTCCAGCACCTCCGTTAACCTTAACAAACAGTATTGCATCGTGAGTCAGTCTCTTAAACAGTTTTATTCCTGATCCATCTTCTCCATTTGTTTCTCAGTTATAATTCTCTCCTTTTCACTTTTGTTCAGAGTTTCTTTTTTTCTGTTTTTTTTTTTTTAGTCTTTTCCCGGCATTTTTTTTTTTTTTTTTTTTTTACCCGCTCCCCATCGTGCCAGCAACACTCTAGCAGTCGCTCCTTATTCAGTTTCCACCTGAGCTCTCTTTCTCTCTCTCTCTCTCTGGCTTTGTCTTGTTAATCGGAAAAGATTCAGTGACTGCGAGCTGCAGTAGGGGAAGCCGATGCAGAAAAATATTGAGGATATGGGTAACAGTGAGGGGCATGGAGCGTAGACTGGATCAATGACTAGAGAGAGGGAGAGAAATATAACAACAGAGGAAGGGAAAAAAAACATGACAAAAAGAGAGAAGGAGACAAAGGGAACATTAACTGGAGAGGGAGAGTGAAAGGAATGATTGTGAGGAGGTGATTTTGACAGAAAAAGGGAGTACTGTACAAGTGAACGGACGCAACAAAGACCTTATTGTTCTTGCGAGTTTGTTACCTTTAGAGCTGACTGTAAAAACTGATCCAATTCTCTTTCTTGTTAATAAGGGTAGTAAAGTAAAAATACACATGATACCCCCTGCCATGTCCCGCCATTTGCTACCTTCCCAGCCTAATCTGCCCACTCATATCTGTCCACGACCCTCAGTTTTTGCACCCCAATGAATTTCCAGTCATTATGACACGTGACTGATTAATGCTCAGTTTCAGTAAGTATATTTCCCTCATCATGCTCCACCACCTTCCTGTCCATTTCTCTCCACCTGCCTCACCTATTTCTGCACCGGGGGTTGGAGGGCTGGAGCATAGGCTTCTGTTGTCCAAATACACACAATCAAAGGTTCAACGACACTTCACCACCACCTGTGATGACCTAGGGTGTCCTGTGAAAATTTACCGTGTTAGCAATAATGACCCACAAAACACAAGAATAGCAGAAGGAAGGGAAATCTAACGCTCAAGAGAAATGAAAAATGCAGAATGATTTACACAAGCTGGCAGAGGACTAAAGTTTTGCTCGAGACAGTACACTGATATATACATAACCGTTGTAAACATATAAATCTTGATATCTATTTACTCAGCTGAAGTGCTAATACTCACCTATTAAAAATATAAATGTCGATATTAAAATGAGGTGAACTGGGTTTTAACATGTCACCATAACAGCTGGCCATTTTACCCAAGACCAAGTCCGTATTTTTTAACTGATCAGAAACGTACCTCTACGTGTTAATTAATTCCTGACTGTATCGTAGATGCATCAGTTTTGAGAGGGGTAATAAATGTGGTGGTGGGGTAGGATCGCGGGGGAACATCTGAAGTGGCAAGAATGGGATGATACAAGGTAGTGAATGAGGGAAGGAGGAGTTGTGCTAGGTAAAGGTAAAGAAATGTAAGGAAGGAAGCTCGGATCTGATAAGTACAAAGTTACGGCAGAACTGGGGACAAAGAGAAAGAAGTAGAGAAAGTTCGAGGTGTGGAAACTAAAGGATTAAATGGAGGAATTGAGATGAGAAGAAGTGATGAGGAAAGACAGGGGTGAAAAAGAAACAAGAAAAGGAGAAGTCAAGAAAGGAGTAAAAAAATTCAGATTCAAGTTAGTATAGGAGCTGGGAAACGGTGAAGGAAGATAGGGATTAGGACACTGAAGGACAGTCGTGAGGAAGATGTATTAACATCATTTAGACAAGGATTATTCATGATAAGTTTGAGGCAAAGGAAGGAACGGTGAAGTAACGAAGAAGGTAAGTCCAGGAAAGGGTACATGGGAATAGAGGAAAGAAAAGTTATTGAGGAAAGACAAAATCAAGACTACAGTCCTTCCACCTCAACCTAACCAGATTTTTGTCCTTTTGCAGCTAATTTCACGTAATTCAGAGGAAAAATAAGTCACTATTAAGTCTATAATTCCTTTCCATAGCACTTCTTCGTTAGTAGCATAACACGCTGGTGATAATCGGTTTATGCTTTTTTGGCTGTTTTAGACCGAGTACAACGAGTGCAGAAAAGAGTGAGAATTGTTGACATACGAGTACTTGTAGCATATTCGTCTCTTGTCTCGCCATCACAAGGAAGCATCGTTCCTCAGCCCTCACCTTTATATGAGCAAAGACGAAGACAGGATAGGAGAGAGGAGAGTTAAGGAGAGAAACAAGCAAGACTGAGAACACAATTAAAGCAAGAGTGGAGTAAGCTAAGGGTGAGACAGTGGTAGTATGGAGACAGGCTAGAAAGAAATGGCCTCAGCATCACCTTTTTACGTAGATGCAACACAGCACTTACCCTGATTGTATTACGCTCCCAGTGTTGAGTCATGGCCTGCCCGCGACACTGCATAGAATTTTTCCAGGTAGGTTGTCATTTCATTATACCTGAGACTGGGAAAAATAAATGATAAAAATGAATCACTGTTTTTCTGCAGTTTAGCGCAAGCCAACGAGAAAATATTAGTAAAGGCCTTAGTTAATCTCTCTCTCTCTAGAAATAAAAATCGATAATCTATATGTGTGCATAATTCAGTTTTCTGTTGCATCAAACTAGACAATAGAGGTCAAGAGATGGTTCACACTGCTTCAAGCCTGTTAGATTGTGATGAAAAAACTAACACGGATGGAATGGCTTCATGCCCCCTTCTACCAGTCTGCGATCTCAGCTGTTCAAGAATTATTGTGATATTAGTCCGGAGCAAAAGATTCTATGCATTTCCAGTTTGGGAAGTTTGAAATAGGTGACCAAACTTTTTAGTTTATTTTCCAGTCATTTGTCCTCAGTGATAAAATTACTTCAATTTGGCTTTGTACATTTCGAGACCAACGCTAAACACCGGTTTTATTTTCCAATACCTTCTCCTGAGAGTGTACTCGAAAACAAAATAATTATATGTGTTTATACCATTTGTAAAATTTGGAAAAGAGAACGAAACAGTTATTTTTATTTTCAGTTTTGTCTTGAAAAAGTGCACTCGACTTTTTTTTTTTTTCCCATTATGACATACAGGACGAAATTTGTGAGTTCGTTTTTTAGTAGCTTCTCAGGCATAGCTGAGAACAGTATTCTCACTCGACTTTGTAATCCAAGAGTTATGAAACTTTTATATAATATTTTTTAAATGTATTGGGTTCCGAAGCTCGCATCAACGGGTTTCTAAAGTAATAGCATATTGACTTGTTATTAAATTTTATTGCTTGGAAGAGGCGAGATATTTATGTTTGCATGTGTAAATGTATGCCTGTTAAATTTATCAGTGCGTTATAAAGGGGGAACACTAAGCAGCATACAAATGTATTGACAGTTAAGGGAAAATAAGAAAGGAACTCGAACATCAAAAAAGCACGTTTTGACATTATGATTAGCCTGCTACATACGCATTTTTCCCTTGTGCCCTCCCTCCCTCCCCCTCTCTCTCTCTCTCTCTCTCTCTCTCTCTCACTAAAAACCAGTGATTGGAACAGAGATGCAAATCCAGATTTTGTTTTTAAACTCTCTAATGAATCGCTTGACAGAAATTCAATATCTGCTTTAAAATAATATACGGGGTTTGCTTATAACAAAGAGGTGGATAGTGTCGACACTGAATCGGTAGAAAGGCGGCCTGCAGTCCTAATGGACCCAGGATCTAATCCCGGCTGAGGCAGAGAACAGTTTAAGGATCTGAAATTCCTAAAAGCAGACTTTCCTGATCTACCAGATGACCCGCCGACATGTCGTAAAAATACCCCTGCCAATACCTGTACACCAGTCCTGTATGAGACAGCCCTAGTATGTATTTAGTACTGGCGGTGGGTGTTAGCGCATGTGGAGGTGTAGGAGGACTACTGGGCCTTGAGATAGGTCACTGCCCCCGAGAAAATAGGCCCTGAAGCATTTGCCCAGAGTCGGACACGTAAAAAAAAAAAAAAAACTTTCTGCAACCTTGAAAAGAAGAGTGATTTGTCTAGTGATGAGGTGAGAATATGCAAAGGGACTGTGTATGCGTCTGTGTCTATGTCTCTTTTTTCTAACTGTCATAAAAGATTTCATGATGCAGTCAAATCTCTAAAGAATGATAATGTATTATATATTACAATAGCTGATTAAGCCAATCCTGTAGTGATTATGAAGAAATGTGATAGTTCATCTAAAATTGGTTTCTTGCATGATGATGATGTTACATACTCCAGGCTCAGATGAAAACCCCATAAAACAGTAAACTCACAGTTTAACAAGAAACTGAATTGTTTACTGATAGATGATGAGGCCTCCATTTAAAACCTTTCACCTATCTCTCCTTCCATACCATACACGTACGGTCTCATCAAAACTCACAAGCAAAACAATCCTGCTTGACCCATCATTAGCTCAATATGTTCAGCTTCCTACAAGCTGTCCAAATGGTTAGTATCATTACTAAGTCCACTCGTTCGTACCGTCTCTGACTCAAAGATGAAGATTAATGTGAATCTTGTATACAAACTTAATGAACTTAATGTAAATTGTGATTTTAAGCCTGTAAGACTTGATGTAACATCATTATTTACTACGGTTGATGTTGATGATCTGCTAGAACAACTGAACGATTCAGTAAATAACTTCACTCGGCAGGTCTCAGACACAATATTCATTGAGTCGATAAAGCTTTGTATTACAGACTGAAATTTTGACTTTAATGGAGAATAGTACCATCATATTTCTGGCATGGCGATGGGCAATACACTCACGTGCTCTCAATAATCTTTATATGGAATTCTTTGAGAAGATTACTTAGTAGCTTTCGGCCAAATGATACAATATGGTTTAGATATGTAAATGATATATTATATCTGGCCATGTAGGGAAAACCTGATTTTTTTTTCTTCAGTTGAACTATTTAGCATCTTCCATAAAGTTCACAGGGGAACATGAACATCATGGTAAATTGCAATTCTTGGACTGCATTGTACTTAGAGCAAGTAAAGGATTTAGGTTTTGTATCTACAGAAAGTCCACTAAAAATCTCTCTCTCTCTCTCTCTCTCTCTCTCTCTTCCTTCTANCATTTATTGCTTATTGCCATTCTCATCTTCATCAACATAATCTGCATGTTTAGTTCTTTTCCTCTCTCTCTCTCTCTCTCTCTCTCTCTCTCTCTCTCCTCCAACTATTTTGAAAAAGTGTTTCCCAGAACTTGCCTCTGTTCTAGCTAAATTATTCAGACAATGCATTCGTACTACTTCACTCCTTAATTCATAGGAAGAAGCCAATATCCACCCAAATCCAGAGAAAGAAAGTTCCTCTGACCCCTCTGATTACAGATCAATAGCTATAACACCTTGAATCCAACAACTTAATTAATGGTAGACAATATGACTTTCGACACGAAAGATCCACTATTGACATACTCAATCTCCTGACTCACACCATCCACCAATCAAATGACCAACATGGAGAAACTCATGCAGTAGCCCTTGATATTTCTAAAGCTTTCAACAGAGTGTGGCACTGTTCCCTGCTATCCAAACTTCCTTGCCATGGACTAACGTCTTTTGTTCCTCTGCTTTCCTCATATCTAA
>JAGKTI010003311.1:0-14440 GCA_018397915.1 Birgus latro
CAGAGCCATTACTTGTACATGCCTTTGGCTCTATTATGTCGGATAATTGAGCGATTACTGTATAATGAAGTAATACTGTTCAAGAAAGTCGGACTGTTCAACTATGTCATGTAACAGTGGTGGTAGCAGTATATGTGGCAACGCTGCAAGTAAGTCGAGCCATTGCCATGGATACCGCCACTTTCCGACAGGGAGACGTATACAAAACACTCCACGCCCACGCTATGCACCATTCACTGCCTGTAATTCACTATAATATGTGTCACCATTAGTTGTCAAGCACTATACTCACTGTATGAATGAGTGACAGTCACTGAACAAACAAGTATATGCACACACAGTTAGCTGTCACAGCTGTAGCTCGGCATGTTGTCACTTGCGGCATGCAGAAAGCATACATGCATATATTGTGCATGAGCACCATGTGGGTGGCAGGAGTGGGTTGCAAAGTACTAATTAACAAAACAAAGCCATCTGAAGGCTTACACCATGAAAATTTCTTGCATAGGAGGCCCACGTCCCGGAAAAATGCAGAAATTTCCTTGAACATCTGTTAGCCGTCACTGATCCCTCGTGCACAAAAAATTTGGACAGCTCCCAGCCTTCGTTGGTGATTAGAGGGTTAAACATTATTCACCACTTATAAAAGAAAAAAAAAACATTGAAATTTGAAAATGCACTCAGAAAATACTCAAAGAATCACAAGAAAGGCTTTGGTAAAGAAAAGATTGAAAAATTAATGAAACTGCAAAATGAGGCTGTCTCCTTGAAGAATACCAGAATATGAATAAAACAGGACGTAATCACTGTGAAAGAAGATAGCAAATGTATTGGTAAACATACAAGGATGCCATCGAAAGGGTACCATACAGCACCGAGCCACAAGGATTGTCACAAGTATCTCACACCTCCCATACCCCTCCAGACTTCAGGCACTAGGATTATCAACCCTAAACTTCGGACAGCAGTGAACAGACATCATTCAACTCTACAAGATCACAACAAACACTGATCAGGATGACGTTTGTTACCACTGTTCTATGCGTAATTAAAGTATGTGTACACCAAGTCTGGCAGCAACCAACTGGGGCCACTATCTCAAGTATAAGTTCAGCAATCATCAACAATAAAAGCAAACTTTTTCCTGACAAGAGTGACCAAAGTGTGGAATAAGCTCTCAGAGGTTATGGTTTCCAGCACAACAGTTCACTGCTTCAAACATCTGGCATGAGACTGGAGTGACCATCCACACCTGTACCACTACAACTTCTCCTACTAGAAGCTGCCAACCTCAACATCTTGGTACAGTCAATTACCCTCTGGGTACCTAATGACTGATACTTAAAGCAAATACATAAGGTAAATATTTTACTTTAAGCAGCAAAACCACTTTACCAAATCAGTACTTCTTCCTGCTAGTCTGTCATATTTTTCTGATTATTTCTAGGGTGGTAAAAAAAAATTTCTTATTAAATCTGTTTCCCCATTGCTTTTAGTTGTTTCGCTGTGTCAGCTCTTGTCTGGTTCCTCAGTAGTAATGGTGGATGCAACTGTTATCCACGGCTTGGCATTCCAGATGCCTTTTAGTAGCTACTCCACTACAACTCATGATAAATGGGGATTTCTACAACTTACATGAAAGAGAGATCACCTAACTTAAATATATTCTAATCTAGCCTCATACGACAATCTATCCATACATGATCTAATCCTACATAAATCATCATCATCTAACAAAGTAATGTGTCCTAACCCATGGGAAAATAAGCTAACCTAGCCTAACAGTTTAACTAAACCTAACCTAATCTAGCCTAACTGTACCTAGTAATTTGGCCTAACTTAACCTACCGTTGGGAAATGGAAAATGAAAACCACCTTTGAGTAAGCCTCTTCTCTTATATCGAGAACAACTGTAGGTACGTCTTAACAAATGTGATGATAATAACTGGACAGGAAACAGTTCAACAGGAAATGGGCATAAACAGTCACAAAAATACAGAAAACAAACAGTAAGAACATGAATTGAATTGGTATGGTCTTCCTGCTGCTTAAAGTAAAGCATACATTAACCAAAGCATATATTATGTGAAATTCGGAAATATCACGTCACTGACATACATAAAATAAAAATATACGATCTACAATAAACTTAAGCAAAGTATTGAAACACTGAAATGAAAAAAAAAATGGCTTACTAAACAGCACTCACACCCTTTCTCCTTCACAATTACCGTAACTAAAAACACCTCCTTTTTATTCCCTAACTCTTATCCCAACTCGTACACTATCTTCTTATCTCTTTATCTTATCGTAGGAACTTAAGTTTACCAAGTCTCCTATCTCTCACTTCCTTCACCCAGTATTCTCTAATTATTCTTTAGCTGTCAACAAAGTCAAGTCCATCACCTTCATCCTGGGTCCATGATGTACTCAAACTTATAGATAATATAGTGGAAATTGAGCAAATAAAGAAATGAGACCCCAACTCCCATTATTGTTGACGTCGCTTTGACGAATTTACTTCCATTTTTGTTTACATTTGGATAAACCATAGAAAATTATTCTATGGTTAACTAATTAAAAAATACCCTTTGCATTTTCATCATAAAATAGACCTCTACAACCTCCACCGGGATAACTCATACTAAATTGGACAGTACTGAACACTTTTCATGAACTCAGCGCACAATTATTTGCTGGTGCTGAGTGTTATGCTACGTTTTTGAGGGTCATCTCCTTGCTCCTCGAACACGTATGCTACAGCTAGGGTTCTTGGCAAGACCGGGTCAATGCATACAACTAATAGAGCAGGGCATAAAAACTCGGCTGAGATCAAACTGACAAACATAAATTAACCAAATTCACAGCTCCAGGGAAGATACGATATAACACAGATACGTAGGACAGATGGTACAAATCAAATATATGTGGACATAGTGGCACGTGACGTATATATCAATTACAACAGGACTTAGAAATGGATATTACAGTTTCAATATAACATTAATATTTCATGGTATGCTTCTGAACAGGACTCGGAAATGATCGTCAGTGTGAATATAACATTAATATTTCATGGCAAGGTTCTGATACCAAGGTCACAATATGGTAGAGTCACTTATAGGGTAACTTGGGCACTGATTTCATATTACAGGACATGGCACTGACACAGACTAGTCACTATGTTTCCTTGGGCGATTTACACTGTCTAGTCCGCGGGGGGAGATAGCCACTGGTCACTGCTCCTCCCGTAGGAGGCACGGCACTTTCTCCTTGTTCCCCGAGTAATGTCACTGGGCGGTGTCGTAGGAGGCCCACCTCTGTTCGAGCCCTGCTGTGGTGTCTGGGCCTCTGGGCTAGGGCTGAAGAGGGAGAGTAGGTGCGCCTGGTGGTGCCGCCTTCTGGGAGTGGAGGCCTGGTCTCCGGGATCAGGTAGATCTCGCCCTGCAGCCCTTGGCACGCCCCAGGGTGACTGGGGGCTGAGATCCTTCGCGCCCTGGGCCGCTGTAGGGGTTGGACTGCAGCAACTTCCGGTGGGAGGAGTCGCCATCAGGGTAGGGCCGCGGCAACCTCGGGCAGTAGGAGTCGCCGTCAGGACAGGGCTGCGGCAACATCTGGGTCGGGACTTCACCAGGTGCCCTCGGAAGGCGGATTGTAGGGTGAGGACTCCGGGACTACCAAGTGGGCCTCGCCAGCACTCCTCTACCAACAGGTCTTCCAGGGGATCACTTCTGTGAGGAGAGAGGAGAAGTCCCACCTGGCCACAGGAGCGGTGGTGGGCCAGGCAAGGGACACCTTCTCCAGGGAATGCCCTAGAGACAGAGGGTGAGGAGCAGATGATGGCCTGCTCTGCCTCCCCCGTACGGCTTGATGCCAACACGGCGGTTCCCCTGTCTCTTTGGACTACAGCAGGAGAGAGGACGGAGGCCCGCTCTACCCTGCTCCCTGAAGAAGGGAGAGAACCTCCTGTAGGCAAGGAGCGGATGGTGGCTGGGTCAGCCTCAGACCCGCCATGGACGATGGCCTGTGTCGTGGCCCTACAGGAGGCGGCAGTTGAAGGGTGGATAATGGCCTACCCTACCTCAGACCTGACACAGACGGTGGCCTGTGTCGTGGTGCTGCCCCTGGGGGATACTGCAGGAGAGGAATGGGGGATGGCCTGCTCAGCCTCCGGTCCGACACGGACGATGGCCTGTGTCACGACCCTGCAGGGGATGGTAGCTGAAGAGCGGACGATGGCCTGCTCTTTCTCAGACCAGGCACGGACGGTGGCCTATACTGCGGCACTACTCGGGATTGCATAGATAATCGCGCCCCTTACCTGGTGAGGGATGGTCCGGCCTGAGCCAAGGTGATTTTTACTGCATACCTGGTGCAGAGTTGGTTGGGAGTGCCTGTCTACATTACACACCTGCACTCATCACCTGGTGACTGTCAGTCGAGGCACAACCTAATATAGGGGACATCAATATATGAAAGAGAACCAGACGAGACAGGAACATTTTCATATACGTCAGTTGTCGGCCCTAATTAGGACAACTTAACTAAGATGGTATAATGTATTTACATAATATGTACAGAAAGTGAAGTACCTCGCCCAACAGATGGCGAGTGAATTTTATTTTTTATTTTTTTTAACTGTTTGATAAACATATTCTTCATCTACAAGTGTGGGTTTTATTTACCGTCTTTGATTAGCACGCCAGAGTGATTCATCCAGCATATGTGCATTTCTTGTCAAAAAGCAATTTTTTTTCATGTAGGGACAGGTACAGTGACTTCGACTTTGTACGTAGGGACTTTCTATAACATCTGTATGGATATTTGGACCGAAATATTAATTATCGAGTTGACAACACTGATTCATACAAGCATGGGTTGGTAACACTGATTTCGACAAGCCCGGGTTGGCAACACTGATTCAGACAAGCCCCAAGACATTTGGGAACGTTGTCGCTGAAAGCCAAGCGAGAATTAGTATTAGAAAACAAAGTGACACGTTGGCTCATAGATGGTGCAAAAGGTACATATTTACTTCGACTATTGACGCGACAGCATATAAGGAAAATTTAAAAACAGTGAACACATATAGTAGAGCACCATGCACGTCACGTAAAAACTTAATTAATAAAAATGTACAAAAAAATGAAATAACAAATAAACAAGTATTAATCGTGCTGGCCTTGTGCCAAGGAGTCAAAGGTTAAGTAAACTGAAACAGGATAAGTCACCACTGGCATGAATTTAAATATAGTTTAGCTTCCCTTCAAACGCCATATACGTTATCGTTCTCAATGTGAGAGGGAATTACTTGTAACATGATATTCCTGTTCATATAATTCCGCTGAAATATTCCTTATTCGATTATTTAAAAGAATTTGTTTACAAGAAAACATAGTTGGAATTTCTATAAAATTTCTTTAATATAAATAAATACTTACATAATTGTTTGAAGCTAAAATGGAGTGTGGAGTCATCTGTCATATTACTTTAATAAGTGAGATCGAAGTAGCATTACCTAATATATTTTTGGAATACATTACTTGACGACTGATGTAGTTTGTGTTATATATATATATATATATATATATATGTATATATATATTGCTATGCGCTGTGTTTTAAGGTGCGACTTCTCGCTCCGTAATCAGGATTGCGAATGTTGTTTCCTAGTCTTGGTAGACTTAAAGTAGTTCACGAACTTTTGCTTTAAAAAGAGCTTGACATTGTCAATACTGGTGAAAGTTTAAACACTTTTGGGTGAAAAATACACAGAACAAATAAAGTGCCGTGGTTTGCTTGACGTGCGATAGGTCTTTTCTTTTGCAGGCATCTAGCCACTTTCGTAATAACTTGTGTTGGTTTCGCGGAAATACATGCAAAGATTCAAACTTCCTTCTGTTTCTCGAATTAACTTTCCATGTAGCGACAGCACAACACATCATTGCTACAAACACAGAATGTAAACACAGACAAACCTCCTTCCCGCCATGACGCCATAGGACGGCTGGAACTGCCATATACTGCTGTATAGAGAATTACTACTATTCGGTGTTAACAAAAGTATCAGGAATAAAAGTGAAATGCATGTTTGGTGAAATAAATGTTTCCCTTGAATATAGAAGAAAACGGGCGTTGTGAACTAGGCTATGATAGAAAATCTATGCTGGTGGACTGTACTATATGAACCGACCCGGGCCGCCCTTAGCCAGCATTCTCCCCGGAACCACCACCGCCATGCTTGCCCGAAGGATATCCTGGATCCCCTCTCTCGGACGACACCACGTATTTGTGGGCGGACTACTCGTCCTGTCAAATACGCAGGCTCACAGCGGGTTCTTATTCAATCTTTCTTTTGTAGATTTCCCCCACCTATAGTGGAGGCCGAGCCTTACATTAGCCCGGTCAGTGGTCCAATGGATGCTGTTTGTTATGCTACGTATTTGTGGGACGGTTTCTCGCCCTCAAATACGCAGGCTAAAGCGGGTCCCTATTCTAGACCAGGAGGCAACTCCTAAGAGCAGGACTGGACACAAAAACAAGGCAGTGGATATCACACATGTATTCTACACATAAGACACAGGACAATAATACATCACAGATATTACAAAGGATTTGCCGGGGGGGGGGCAAGTGAACACTGTACACAATTGCTATCTGTCACTTTACCTTCTTGTTTAAGTATGGTACTATTCACCCGACACTCGTGTGACATACAACACATTTATATCTTCGGATACAGGAACGGCTTTGACACAATCTCTAAAACCCGTATAGCACTGGACGGCACTGTATACATGTATATCATACTTTACACCTGTACTTCAGGTAACTGGCGGCCGGGAGTCTATTACAGATAGGGTCGCCCGTAAAGGTATTTAACAGGGGGGGGACTGTGGTATTTGGTATGCCCGGGTCGGCCACGCGGCTAAGACAAGGGGCTGGTGCAGGTTTAACTGAACACAGGGGAGGGGGAGCGTAAACACCCGCACAAGACACAAAGATACACAAGGGGGAAGTGAGTCAAATACAACAGTGGCACACTTGACACAAAAATAATATACACAAGCAAGACAGGGCCGGAGGACTCTGTGACAGGTAGGTGTGGCTGGGGCTTGCTGTAGGGTGAGGCCCGGCAGTAGTGGAGGGCCCAGAATGGCTGCCTGCACCAGAAGGCCACTGGTCGTCTGGAGCGTCGTCAGGAGGCCGGGCCGTGGTTGTCTTGTCCAGGAGTGGTCTGAGGGCTGCGTGATATGGGAGCCCTTCCTGAGGGGCCCGGGGGGTCAGGCATAGGGGCTGGGCCCGAACAAGGAGAGCAGGAGTGCTTGTCTGTGCCCACTCTGCCAGGCAGGAGGTTGTCGGGTGGGGCTTGGGAGGTCACGCCCTAGGGTCCTGAGGACATCTCAGCTGGTCTGGGTGCTGCGGTCTCTCTGTTCAGCCTCCGTCAGGGGTGGACTGTGGCAGCTCGATGGTGAAGAGCCCGGCAGGGATTGGGACTGCCGAGGGACAAGCTGGAGGGCTAGGACCACAAGTATCAGAGGGCCTTGCCAGGTCTCCTCCAGCTGTTGTTCTAGCTGGAGGGTGTCCCTGTTGGGAGAAGAAGGAAGGATACCCGAGCACTACAGGTGGACTCCAGCAGACCCTGGAAATCCTCATGTGGGGGAGGCACTGGGGTAGGGGGCAAGGGGCGGCACAAAGCCGTTCCCTCCCCAGCACGGCTTGTGGCCATCGCCGAGTCCCCTAGGGCACAAATGGCAGAGCAGCTTGTGGCCGTCCCCTCCCCCGTGCAGCTTGTGGCCATCACTGAGGGTTCGTGCCCCTGGCTACTGGTGGGCAGAGTGCGGCTTGTGGCCGTCGCTCACCTGCAGGTGCTGCTTGCGGCCGTCGCTCACCTGCAGGTGCTGCTTGCGGCCGTCACCAGTGAGGGGTCCCTCCTGATGGAGGAGCAGCTTGTGGCCGTCGCTACTATGGGGGTGCAGCTTGTGCTCGTCACCTGTTCCTCTTCTTTTGGGGGTTTTATTGGGAGCGGCTTGTGGCTGTCTCCTAGGTGCAGGTTGTGGCCATCACCTGTTCCCCTTTTTCTAGGGTTAGATCGAGGAGCGGCATGTGGCCGTCACCCGGTATGGTTTGAGGGAGGGAATCAGCTGCTGAGCGGCTAGTGGCTGTCTCCTGCTGGCTGTATGGGGCTAGAGAAATAGCCCCACCCAAACCTGGCGAGGGCTGGTCCGGCAGGGATGTAGTCCGCCATGGCTGATAACTCGGTGGTGAATTACCTGAGTGCGAGAAGGGCATGCGCGAAAGACACAGGTACGCCTGTCTTGCACGGAGCCCGCAGTAACTATTTCTACCCCTTGGGTGTCTCCTCCTGGGGTGGGTGTCTCGGCCAGGTAAGGTCCATGGGGCGCTACCGTATTCTGCCACGTATTCTTCATTTCACTTTCGGTATTCTGCATTTCAATATATATATATATAATGCGCACTGACAACGGGACCCCCACCCGACAAGGAGACAACGGAGAGGTGACCACCACCCTACGAGGGGACAACAGGGAGGTGGACTTCCCTTCCGCGCCACATTGGCCCATGTCACCTACGGTCATATGTCCCTCTTCTATGCAGCCAGACCAGTGGCAGGTGAGCAGCCCAGGCAGACTACTCTCCCGCTGGCCAAGCACTCATCAGACTTGGAGTTAAGCTTGTCCTAGAACAGTCCCACATAGGCCCTCAGTAGCATCCACAGGATCTGTAGAACAAAGAGGAACGACCACCAGTCTTTCTTGACCTACGTCACCCCAGGGGAACAGCAGCGCAGGAACTTCCACCGGATTTCCTGCAGAGGGAGCAACCACCGGTTCTCCCTCCTCTGCCACCCACCTTCGGGAACTGGGGCATGGCTACGTCCTCCGGACTAGCTGCCATGGGAGCATCCATCGAATCTCCCCTGCCTTTCGTCCCAGGGAAGGGAGCACGGCCTCGACAGCATCCACCGGACCTGTCATAGAGGAGGCATCCACTGGAAACTCCTTGGCTGCAACTTTCCCCTGGCAGCAGGACCATGGTAGCGTCCATCGGATCTACAGGAGCGGAAGCATCCACCGGACTTCTCCATCTTGCTGCCACCAGGATGAGTGGCGCCCCAGTAACATCCATCGGACTTACCGGGCGGGAGGAACATCCACCGGATCTCCTACCCCCACTCCCCGACCCGGGAGCCTGGGCAACATCCACCGGATTTGCCAGGCCGGAGGAGCTTCCTCAGAATCTCCTCCCTTGTCCCCGGAGTAGAGGTCCTGCGGCGTCCATCGGACCTGCCACGTACAGGGAGCGACCACCGGTTCTCCCTCCTGCACAAGTCCAGAGGCTCCCACCGAGGGGCATGTCTCTGGCTCGGTCCAACCCTCCTGTGACCAGGCGAGGCATCCCTCATCCTCCCCCCACACCACCAGGGGCAAAGATTGCTCCCCTACAGGGTTGCCATGGCAGGACGTCTGAAGCGGACCTATCGTGGGCATCCTGTCTGTCCAGCCGTCCCCTCCACGCCCCAGATGCTAGTGGCCGCAGAAACACCTGATGGCCTCCCCTCCCCAGCGAGACCACAGCCCCCAGCCATGAAGGGGCACACCACTAACCTCAGGCTTGAAGCAGCCCAGGACCGCTTACAGGACGCCCACCACCTCCAAAGGCAGGAGCTGAGCCACCCGCCACCTCGCCTTGTTTGGCCCTAGTCCAAGGGCCACCCCACTCCAGAGGACCCCGTAAAGAGAGGCTCAAGAGGGGACCCCCACCACACCGCCTAGCCGTCCACGTCAGGCGACTCATTCCACAGCCCAGGAACACACCCCTGATGGCCTCCCGCCTACACCTGGCCGACACCTGAACCTCCTTGTGTGAGCAACCAGAAAGACTGTGAGTTACCTTTGACACCACTAGAACCAAAAATCTAAGAATGAATATCTGATCCACACAACCTCTTCCCTTCCTAAAATCTCCTTGTTCTTCTCCAATTAATTCCTCTGTTATTTCCCTAACTCTGTCAATATGTATCCTACCATATACTTTTCCTGTTACACTAAGAAGACAAATGTCCCTATGATTACCCATACTTCTTTTTCCCCTTTTCCTTTGTACAGGGGAATAATTATACCTGACTTCCAATCCACCGGGACTCTACCTTCCTCCCAGGACAATCTGCACATCTTCCTCATCCATTCTACTACTATCTCTCCTCCATGCTTCAGCATTTCACCACACACCACCAATTCCTGGGGCTTTCCCCATTTTGACTTTCTTCATTGCTTCCACAACTTCCCTCCTACTGATTTCTTCCTCTCTTCTGTCCATTTGTCTTTAATATAAAACTGACACCATGATTCCTCTCGAGGAATCCCTGTATTGAGGTTGGCCGTGGTACAGCTGAAGTTTTCTATGATCTGGAAGCTAAATCATGTGCCAAAGCCAGTTAATTACTTCCAACAGTTGCTGGAAGCTGTTGGGAACAATGAAATTTGAGATGTGTTTTAATATTTGCAACAATGTATGAGTCACAGATTGGACTTTGACTCATATACTTGTACAGTCACTCAGAAGGATCACCGAGTGACTGTAGCTGTGGCTGAATGTTTCTTGCCTAAGAGTAATGTTTGTGTGGCCAGCTACCAAGCATGCAGCCACATTTCTCTCTCATGGTAGTGCCTCCCAGGATCGGCAGTAGCCACCCATTTACCACATACAGTACTACAAAGGACAACAGATTCTAACATATGAGAAATTTCCCAGTCTTATCCTGATTTACTTTGTAGTCTCTTACATCCAAGTCTCAAATTCCTTACCCACAACGTCAAAAGATGCCAACAGCGTGTTTACTTTTAATAAATATCTGTGGCGTTATCTATTAATTATGACTCTTGTATGCTTAACCACACAGTATTTTGCTAGACTTGTACAGTACTGATTATTTTCTGTCATACAAATGAGATTACTTCTCAACTTTTTACATACTCTACATAAATATTTGTATTTCAACATTAATTTTAACGTTACAGCCAACTTGAATTATATCGTACAGTATTGTTGTAGGTTTGTATGAGAATAAACAGTGAATAATGGAAATTAATTCTCATTCTGATTCATGCTACGGATTTAAGACAAAAGATTCTTATAGCCCAGGATTATGATAAATTCCTCAACCATACCCTACTTTAGCTATTGTTTTCCCTTCCATCTCGTTCAATCAATCAATCACTTCAACTAATGCCAAGTTTCATCTAAAGGAATATTCACACTGAGGCTGATCATGGTACAGCTGATGTTTCCTGTAGACTAGGAACCAAACCTAGAGCCAAAAGCAGCTAATTATGTCCCAACAATTGCAGAAAACTGCTGGGTAAAAAAAAATAATAATAATCGGTATGTAAAATGATTCATTACAACAGTCTCAGCTTGACTCTATTGACTTGTGGCTGAGATTCCTGCCTGAGTGAAGACTGTGCTATACTCTTTTCACCTTAACTTGGCCCAAATTTGTCCTTTTCCAGCTTATTTTACGTTACAATGGCAGAATATGAAGCATTATGGCTCTACATCCTTTCCATAGCACTTCATGACTAGCATCATTCTATTGCTTCATCTCTTGTTACAACCCAGTACTCATGATGAAGAGTTGACAATTTCAGGCCAGGTTAGAGAAAAAGGGGTATGGTTACCAAGCTTGTTGCCACACTTCACTCATGGTATTCATGTAACTCCCACGAATGATAGCCAACCATCTACTACCATCCCGTTTCCTTATGCTACTAATGCATGAAGGATATTAAGAGAACTAATATATATGATAAAATTTTATTCCTAGGTGTGTGACCCAGGCAACACACTCACACACACAAGCAGCAAAACAGTGATGGTCAGTCTTTTTTTAGACAAGATTGGGAATGTATAAAAATCTGCCATTGATGTGATGCAAGTGATGAGGACCCCTGAAAGACATTAAAAATACTATGGCGGCTCAACACTCCTCACTCAATGTACTCGAAGTAAAAGTGAGGACAATAAGACTCCCAGTTCCCCTAGTTTAAAGTACCAGTTACATGGAAGAAGTTGCAATATTTTAAAACTTATCTTGTAATGCAGACAGTCTGTATGAGAAACCTCAGGATGTGATGGGTTTACTGGCCAGTGTTTCTAATTCCTTTTACTCCTGAGATTCTACATAAAGTGGATAAATTAATCTTGGGTTAGTCATGGAACATGGTAAAACACCAGTGTAGTGAGGCAGATAATAAATGACTTTCTGGCACAATTTATAGCACAGGATGAAAGATGGCCTACTATTCCACTGCAACTACTTTACACTTCAGGCATATCCATCATGTATCTCCCTCATGGATCATATCAAAGAGACTCACCTATGGACTGAGAAACAAACCAAGCATCTCTCAGCTTAGGAACTGGAATCAAGAGAGAAAAGTGACAAGTAGAATAAATGAAATATTAATCACAAAAGCAGACAAAGCATCTCTCAGCTTAGGAATACAAATCAGGAGAGAAAAGTGACAAGTAGAAGAAATGAAATATTAATCACAGAACCATACCAAGCCTCTCTAAACTTTGGAATACTAGCCAGCAGAGAGACGTGTCAAACAGAAAAGGTGAAATATCTGATGATCTTTTGAATCTACAAATACCAACCCTCTCTAAACTTTCGAATATCAGCCAGAAAACCAAAATGAAAGAAGAAAAAATGAAATATACGGCACACATTTGTATCAATGGGAAGAGAAACATACCAGATCTCCCTCAGTTCTGGAATATTAGCCAACAGAGGAAAGTGACAAGAGGTGAAATATTAGGCAAACTTCTGTCCCCTACTGTGCATTCAGCCCTTTCATATCATCAGAATGTTTGGTACCCTCTCACACTTATAAATTAATTTATGCCTAATTTAATCACAAAATATAATGCACTGTACACCCAGCCGTGAATGTACTGTACTAGAAAACAAAACTTATGATACCGTTACCACGACTGGGTGAACAGGCAATGTGATGGATGGACGTGAATCTGTGCAATGTTGAAATAAACGGGATATGTTGAGTGCAGACAAACATGACTCTGAGCCAGCCAACCCACCCGTAGATTTACACCTCTTGAAATTCATATACTGTACCTATATATTGATTTATTCACAAATTTTAAACTGACCCTCCATGAGTCTCAGCCAGTGACTAGGAGGGTGCGGTTCTATGGACAAGTTGGCTGATGGTGAGTATATCAACAACCTATATAATCCATTCCAAATTACAGTTACTCTTAGCCATGACTCACACCCATCCACACCTACCAACACTCCCTCATTCTAACTCTACCTCCATCACCTGTAACTATATCACCATCATCTCCAACACCCTGCTCTCTCCTGGAAAACCCCGAATAGGTGATGTCGCTGCCAGAAACACCTCCAGGTTACCTTACTCTCACACAGCACTCTTACTCTCTCAAACATTCCTCTTGTTCTTCCTACTCTTCCACCACAGTTCATTCCAAAACAGACTGATAGTTACAGGTCATGGAGTATCTAGAAAGAATAAGAATCACTGCATCAGGAAGTATGGGCAGGTGTGGAAGGGTGTGTGGTGTGCCTGAGTGCAATCTGGAATGGATTACCATATAGACATTACCCTCATCTACATCTTTATAAATGGCACTTATTTTACCCTAGTAGTTCCTGTTTATGCCAGACTCACACAGAGGAAACAATGGAACAATACACAGGCATATTGTAGGTGACATAAAAGGCTTTGAAGCACCTCTTCCTCAGTGATTCATTTTGCATATTACCCCTTAACATTCTCTTGTATGTTATTTGTATTAATCTCAACAAAGTTTTCATCAATAATATATGTGAGGATATTAAGGTGTAATATGCAGAATAAATCATTAAGGATGAGGTGTTACAAAATCTTCAAACCTACCTAGATCCATAGAATCAAGGTTGCTCACATCCTATAATATCTTGGACTTGGGCAATATGGACATCAATAATAATAAGCAGCCCTGAAATAAGTTAGCAATTTGAAACACTTTGGAATGACACTGATACAAAAAATGTTCTGCAAACCTAACATTCATCAAAACAGTATACAGTACACAGATAGCCTAACATGATAATACTCGTAATACTGAACACAGCAGAAAACTCAGTACATACGTATATTATGGAAAAATGTATGATTAAAGCAACCAACATAGACAGCACCTACGTAAGCCACTGAGGGAAAGAATGAACCACCTCACATGCATAACCAAATATGGCTGGGAGAAAAACACAGAAAAAATTGAGCCTATTAGGTTACAAATAATACAAAATGTTACAATAAACACTTCCAGCTTCTCCGGACACACACACACACACACACACACACACACACACACACACACACACACA
>JAGKTI010003311.1:14540-29019 GCA_018397915.1 Birgus latro
CACACACACACACACACACACACACACACACACACCACTGAAAAGAAACATGTGCTTACTAGTTTGCTTCCACAACTGAAAGTGGGTTATCGATGTTGTGTCATAACATTCCTGTGTACAGGTAATACCACAAACAACATGGCAGACAATCAATCAACCAGTCCATAAAACAGAAAATGCAAAGACAATATATCATCCAGCATCTTCACACATCAGCAAATAAATGTGTTATAAATATATTATCTCCACTGATAAGCGCGACTGGTCTGGGTATGTCATTAGGCATGTCCTTCCTCGAACCAACAGTACAATGTAAAGAAAAACATGCCCAACTTCCCCCCATCACATACACATAATCATCACTGTTACCATCATCACCATTACTAAAACCTCTTTTCCCATTAAAGGATGGCTGAGGTTGAGTCCAGAAAGCAAGAATAATCCTCACTGTTCTCACATGCATAAACATCCACACTTAAGCACTTCATACACAATACTTCCCCCCCCTCAATAAAGGTTACTGTTCATTTTCATAACTAAGACTTGTTTGTCAAGGCTTTCCTATCAACTACCACAAACGAACCACTGTAGAGAAACGTGTCCTTAATGTTCTCACTCAAAACTGACTCTTTGTTTGGCTATATTACATGGTGTAGCTTTCCTGTTAAATACCACACACACAGCACAAACTATACCTTGAGCCAGTGGTAATAGTAGTTGTAACCCCAGGGTTATCTGAACATGAACCCAGTGGACTGCAGGTTGAAATTGCCCTCCTACAGTTCATCATGCATCTTCTGAGGGACAGGCAGGGAGTTGAGGGATGTTTGTATAACCAGAGAGTGGAGCAGCTCATTTATATTGGTGCCACCTGATGATGGCATCCCTCACCAGCACCAATCCATTGTAAATAACAGACAATAACATCCAGCTTTTCCACACAACACTGTAAAGAAATATGTGGTTATTAGTTGAATCCCTATCTGGAAGTGAACAGGCCGTTTTATGGCGCAGTGGTCCTGCAAACTACCACAAACAACAAAGCAGAAACTGAACCTGTCAATCCATACACAATATAGAAAATGTAAAGACAATGATATCCCCTTCACATACCCCATACAATGTGTGGTTATTGTTTGCATTTGTCATCGAGACTAGCTTTGTTTAGCACAGCTCTCCTATGAGCTGCCTGACAAGTACTTCATCTGATAAAATATCTGGATGTTCAGTGATATGCACCTTATTAACCAGATGCTTTATTATCCAGTCCACTAATTATCTTATCTATCTACCTATTGCCAGATTCCTTAATCCCATAAGGGGTGCCCACTAACAAAACATCTTCATGCTGCTTTGTCCTCTGATTATCCACATTTAATTATCAACACTCAACAAGTACCTCTACCTTCTCTGATGCAGTTAAGCTGCTGGGGAATATTTCACATTCTGGTGTTACCCATTCACCCTGTTGTTTTTATGGCCCAAGACTCATCTGGATATGAATCAAGTTAGGGTTGTATTTTAACTAAGTTGATTTATATCAGTGACTTAAATACAGATTTTTTGCAGAAAATTATTGATTTAGTTTCATTTTTACACAAAAATATAAGGGAAAGGAAGACAAAACTAAATGGAATTGCTTACACAGCCTTTGATTTTGTTAATCAACCATATATATTAAATATACACTTTTTAAAGGTATTTAATCAGATACAGTACAGTGACCTTCCACTTCTCTGATTTTTAATTTTTAGTGTTCCCACAACAAAACTACAATGTTTGTTAAAAAAAAAAAAAAAATCAGATGAACATCATGGCTCTTTTTACCAAACACTATTCCCTGTACTGTACTTAGCCTAAGTCTCGAACAAGTAAGAACTGTAGGTACTGCCAGTAATCTGAAGTTGGACCTGCTGGTATTTTTCTTTTTCTCTTCTTTTACAAGATACTGTACTGTAATTCCAGTTGATATTGCTTGCACTTGGCTCTACATGCTTTGCCAGATTCTGAAGTTATTTTACAAAAACACTACCACACTGGGTTACTTTTCCTATCAGAAGGTGTCAATTTTGTACTCCACAACATCCTTCCTGAGTAACTGCTGTGCTGCTGCAACCAGGTAGATATTACAGCTGAAAAAGTTGACAGTGGATGATGAAGTACTCATTCTAGAGTGGGTCAGTGTAATATTTTTTCTGGCTTTTGGTTAATGAAAAATTGGGTGAAGTTTCAAAACTGCAATGTTTAAAAAAAAAAAAAAAAAAAAATCAACAGCCCTGCTTGTGCAGAATACTATCCAGTGGCCTGCAAGCTGGGGTTACCCCTTCTCCGGCAGTTCACCATCTTCCTTTCAGGGAATAGGGAGGGAGCTGAGGGATGTTTATATAACTGGGCAATGGAAGCACGATTATATTAGTGCTACCACGTGAAGGCAACCCTCTCTAGCACCCCAATCTCTCTTCAACTCACTGAGGTCACGGACTTCTTTTGCATTTTATTCTTGCCATCTCCTAAAAATTATTTTCAGTTTAGGAAAGACTTTTTGACCCACATGTGTTAGCTACAGTACTGCCTTAAAAAAAAAAAAAAAAAAAAAAAAAGGTCTGGCAGCAGCAGCAAGCATAAACTTAAAAGGACACTATATGAACCCAACAGGTTACACTGTAGTGGTGGTGAAGGTAACTCCCACACCCTCACAAACCACCACAAACTGTCATGGGCTGATGGTCTGAGGCACTACAGTTCTTTTACTTTAACTTGGGGAGTTTCTTCCTTCCCCATCTTATTTACCACAATTCAACGGCGGAATAAGACATGCTGTATTACAGCACTACATCCTTTCCATAACACTTCCTTGTGACTGTTATGTTCTAGCATTAAATCTCTTGCTACAGCTCAACATTCAAGATGGAAACAAGATAATATTAGGCCAAGACAGAAATGGTGTGGGGCATGCACAGTGTGTACAGTACAAGTTCACTAGAGCTGGTGGGAGGTTTTTCAATCATGTCATACCCTCAGGGGGTGTAGTCTGGTCACCTGCCCTTAAATATTCTGAAGTATGGTTGCCCAGCCAAGGGTCCCTACAGTCTGCAAGTGGCAATATGGAGGTGGCCATTACTACTGCAAAATTAAGACCTGGATTGTTGGTGTCATGGAGATTCACAACTTGTTAAACTGTGTGACACTGATGGAAGAATTATCACTAAGTCAGAAGAATGAGGGGATGCTTTTTCTTTTTTCTTTTTTTCTACAGATCATATACACTGCAGAATATAATGGGATGCTGCATTTTAATCTCCACATATCACACATACTGTAAAGACTATTGTGTGATGCTGTTTTCATCCCAAATGTATAAACACTACGCAGAATGATGATATGCTATTTCTTTCTCACTCACAGTGCAGAGATTACAATGAGATGTTGTTTTTTCCCCTACACATCACATACACTGCACAGTAACACGAGATGATGTCCTTTTCAAATCACTAATACCATCCATAATGCTTCTTTATCTTCTACATGTCACAAGCAAAAGCTGAAGCCCTCGTATTTCCCACACATCACTGCAAGCGTGAGGAGATACAGTATATTCTTTCTCCACAGAGCATCAGAGGCACTGCTTAACCTATCCATTTATTTTCCATACAGCAAGAGCACCAAAGAGGTTATCAACGTGGCATTACAAGCTTCAGGGTGTGCCATTCCCTTCCTAATAGTATTTTAAGCACTCAATACATACTCTCCAAAGACATTTTGAGCACTTGCACTTTAAGAGGCTGGCCAGCAATCTCCACGCATTTTCCATATCACTTAAGCAAATACAGGGACTATCAAAACATCAGCACAATCTTAGAGATACCTAATTCTCTCCAGTACATCATTTATAAGCACTGTATAGACACCCTCCAGTGACAGTTTAAGCACATGATAGATCCCTCAAACCTCCAAACATCTACCATTTACCACAACCACATATGGAGACTCCTAACACAACAACACAAGCTTTGAGGTATCCTACTGCTGTTCCATATGGCATTATAAGCACCCTCTAACTATCCTTTAAGCAACTGATAATTACCCACCAACGTCAGCACAATACAAGCATGTTATTCTCAACACTTCATCACAAACTTCAAGATATGCCATTCTCTCCTATACAGCATTATAAGCACTGTAGACAGACACACCAATCTCCTCACCTCACGAACGATTTTACTCAACTCGTAACGGACTTCTAGTTGTGACGGGGCTGAAAGTATCTCCATGTTTAACTCTCTTGGTATAATTACGTATCAGCTTCTTGCCGCAAAACATCACAAACAGAGAGCTGACTGGTTGTGCAGGGGTTACTGTGCTCTTGCATCTGTGTGATGCTGAATAACGTGGTGGTGGTACTCGCTGAAGAACTTTTACTAACCTGATGAAGATCCCTAACATCTTTCATCTCAATTGATGGCCAAGTGTAGGCTGACTGGGCCAACTTGTCTCGTATCCAGGGAGACTCATTCCTGCCTCATAACCAAGGCTCACTGAATACCATGCAACCACAACTTAGCATTCAAGTTGTGGGAGTGGCCCAGTTCTATGAGGTGAAAATAAACCAATAAGGTAACAAAGTCTAGGCAAAAATTTAAGAATGTCACTGCAGGGGGGCGCCCATGCTCTTGCGTTTGTGGTGGTAGGTGAGGCGCTGGTTGAGGCGGTGGTCACGCCGATGGTAGTACTCGTTGAAGTCCAACCGGGTGCTCAGTAGATGTAGTTTTTGGTCGTCCTGTTGTGCCAGCATCAGTAGGAATGACTGCACCATGTCCTGTACAGAATTAATAAATAAAAGTTATCACTATCATCATTATCATCACAGTTCCACCACCACCATCCTCATCATCACATCAAAAGCAGGAATGACTGCACCATGTCCTTTTAAATCAACAAAAGAAGTATTAAAGCTATCATCGACATCATCATCATCATCATCACAGCATCAGCAGGATTGATTAGGCTATGTCCTATTTTAACAACAATAATAATAATATAAAAACTACCACCAGCATCATCCTGATCTCTTTCTTTGTCATATAATAACAATATAAAATCAATATTCATCATCATCATCATCATTCAACTCTTTAAATACAAATCATACTGAATGATTCCTTGCTTCCTGTTAAAGGAATCACCAAGCTGAGGTTGGACATAATACAGCTGATGTTTTAAATGGTCTGTAAGCTACAATCAAGTGCCAAAACCAGCTAAGTACTTCCCAACAGCTCCTGGGAACTGTTTGGAGAAAAGAAACCTGAGATGCCTAACACGATTTGTAAGTGTGAGTCTTGGCTTGGACTCTGACTGTGTATTTGTGGATGAATTTCCCACCTAAGAGTGATGATTATATGCACTGTAACCAAGCCTGCGGCAATGCTTCACTCTTATGGTGGTACCTGCAAGGGTAGATGGTAACCATTCATCTACTACCTACTCTGTCACGACAGTAATAAGACAAGAAGCGGTACCAAGGCACAGCAAACCCGTCACCGGCAGTCATTTTTGTGCTGACACATAAACACTAACAGGATACTGGTACCCAGCCAAAGATGTCATATATCAAATTTGGAGTAAATTGGGTGAAAACTGACAATTTTATGCCTATTTGAAATTTTAGGCCCGACCCACCTGACACAAACCCCCCTACCGCTAACAGGGGGGGTGACCCCCCTGATGTAATGAGGCATGTTATAGGATGCAGATTTGAAAGATGTACCTTCAGGTTTTGGATCCATGTTGATCTGACAAAACTGAAAGGAGTTATTATTTATTTTTACTTCATTTTTTTTTTTTTTTTTTGTGGTGGGGGGGGGGGAGGGCCTACAGCCTGGCCCTTGGTCTAATTTGGCCCAAACATTAATCAGGTGATCAAAAGGTCTTGGCCTTCATCCCTGTAATTTTTGGCAAAATCACACCAATAATTTTCATTTAAAGTTGTTAACAGACAGACAGACAGACAAACAAACAGACAAACTTCATGAAAACCATACCCGTCCCTGAGCCCCTCCGAGGCAGGGACAGGTAGTAAAATCTATCACCACCACCATCATCTTGACCTACTCTCCAAATATCAAGGAAAGAGAAAACACAACAGAAGGAGAACCATTAAGAGCATGCCCATTGGAATGGGTCAGACTCATTCATTCACCATTTAAGTCCCTGAAATCCTGACTCAGAGGCTTTTGCTTCATCATCATTATCCAGACCTCCTTTCCCACCCTAGGGCAGGGTGAGGAGTAGCAACATCCAGACAGCCCAAGCCTGCCCACTCCAATTCACCACACTTCCATTCACTCATCATTCAAGCCCCTAGAATCCTGGCTCTATCTGATACGCTTTTACTTGATAACTAGAAAAATATGAATTTTCACTTCTTTTTTTAATTCTCATGAGCTATCACCAAAATAAAAACTGAAGAATCTTCAACTGGAAAAGGATATGTAAATAATAATAAAAATAATAATAATATTAAGTGACTTTACACTCCCTCTTCTGTCTTTCTTCGTTCATTCTTTCCTCTTCCTTCTGCCTGTGGGTGACTCAATACTGAATGACAAGCCAAATGGTTTTCTGTACACCATGAAACCATTTACTACGCTGGGTGGTAACCATATAACCAAATTTTGGCGCCTGGTGGTTTAGTGGGTAATTATGGCGCTCCAATCGGATTGAGCAGGAGAAGGTTAATATCCAAAGGGATGTTGGGGTATATTGCTCACGTAATGCCACCCAGGGATGGGTGAGGCTGGTCACTCTCATCTTAAATGTCAGGACCAACTTGTCTAGCCCCCGGCTCCTACGTTCCTCTGTGGGGCGACATAGGATTGAATAATGAATGGATGGAATAATAATAATAATAATCTTTAAAATGAAATACTGTTAATTCCCTGAGCCTGAGAATCATGTTTATTATATTTTTTACTATTTCCTCACTTTAATCAACTTAAGATACAGTGTATGGAGAGAGAGTGAGAGTTCAAATATCAGGATACAGTGATAGAAGAGAGAGGAAAATGTGCAAAAGACGTGGAAAGTCGAGTGTCACAAGGAAGAAGAGTAGCTGGTGCAATGAAGGCCTTGACAAGAGACAGGGGCTTGAGTGTTGCAGCTGAACGAGGCTTACATGAAGGAGTGTTAGTGCCAACTTTAACATATGGACGTGAGACTATGGTGTGGCATGAAAATGAAAAGTCAAGAGTGAGAGCAGTGGAGATGGGACTGCTAAGGAATGTATGTGGAGTACAGAGATGGACTGGATACGAAATACTGTAATGTGATTCGTGAAAGATGTGGAGTGAGGAAGTCTGTGGACACCAGAATTGAAGAGACTGTACTGAGATGGTATGGTCATGTGGAGAGGATGGATAACAATAGTGATGAAAAAGGTATATCTGAGCGAATCTGAAGGAGGGAGGAGGCGAGGTAGGCCAAGGAGAAGGTGGAGGGATATGGTGGATGAGTGTGTGAGGAAGAGAGGTTTGGAAGTTGGTGAAGCTAGGGGACTGACAAGAGATCAAGCTGGCTGGATGAATATTGTGAGGAGAAGTGCATGATCAGGGATTTGGCACCCCTTAATAATATGACAGCAACCAGACTGACTCTATACATTTATGTGAAGCTACAGAATGTGGCGAAAGCTTTTGGCATACCAGATAGAGCCAGGATTCCGGGGGCTTAAATGATGAGTGAATGGAAGCGTGGCCCATTAAACTGGGCAAACTTGGGCTGTCTGGACATGGCTACTCCTCACCCTCCCCTAGGGTTGGAAAGGAGGTAAGTATGATGATGATGATGATGATAAGATAAATTTATTAAGCTGGTGGGTTTGGCCTTGGATATTAAACTATTCATTACGAGGCCATTCCAAGGCTGAAGAAAATGTAGTAATCTCCTTATCAGAAGTATAAACTAAAAAGGACATTACCTTAATATGGCTCATCTACAGAGTAAGTATACCTGATAAGTCTGATCATTTATCCTGAGGTCAGACTTTAACTTTGGCAGGACTGTGGATGTGAACTCTTTCCGCCTCTTCCTCTCAATCTCCTGTTGTTCTGCTGACGTACCAAAGTCACCGGCTTCAGTTCTGGCCTGAAATCATGAACACCAGATGAGTTAAAAGTAAAGAGACAGGAGGAAAATCAAATATTCTCTTTCTCAATCAATTCAAATGATGCCATGTTTTTTGTTAAGCAATCCCCATATTGATACTGGACACGGTACAGATGTCTTCTATGGACTGGGAACTAAACCAAGTGCCCAAACCAGCTAATTACTTTCCAACAGTTGCTGGAAACTGCTGGGAAAAAAGAAATCTCAGAAGTGTAATAAGATCTGTTGCATGGTAAGATTTTCAGCTTGGACTTAAATTATGTTACTGTGGCAAAGTTTTCTGCCTAAGAGTGAGAATCATGTGGAATTACCAAGTTTGTAGTCACACTTCAGTGTCAAGGTAAATTCTCATAAGGAAAATGGCAGCCAAGCATCTACACTGACCAACCCACTCACAATTCACCTAACCTACCTTAATCTCAGCCTGTGCATTCTTGCGGGCATTGACTTCGGCAGACACAGCCAAAGACAGCTGTTCTTGGAGGCCTCGCAGATTCTGGATCAAGTTATAGAAGGTACGGAGGTGGGTGCGCACATCCTGGAAGGCCAAATATACAATTCAGTAATCCCTCCAAGATCCGACGTAACAGAACCAAAGGCATGTCCGGGACTTGGGAAAATTCCCCCTGGACAGATACTCATGGACCCTAACCCAACCTAACTTTCTAAAACCACCTAACTAACCCCCTACCGGACCTGCACAGCACCTATTTAAGACCCTATTCACACAAATAAGGGACAGAAACCATGAAATAAATGAAAAGGAACCAGAGAATGAGAAATTAGAAGTGAGGATGGAAAATATTTAAAGTGTACAAGGTACTTACAACACATCCGTGGCCGTCATGAAGATTAACCTGCCTCCTCTATGGCTCTGACAGTAGTGAAGGTGCACTTGACACACATACAGTAATCCAGTGTTGCACTGCACTTAATTCTTTGCACTGTGAATCATAATTGTTTAACACTGCACATTCTGTTCTTACTTGCACCATGCCAGTTGCAACACACCAGTGTTGCACTCTGCACTTAATCCTTTGCACTCTGAATTCTAATTTCTTAACACTGCACAACACTGTAAATTCCCATGTGGTCTAGTGGCAAGGTACTGCAGTTTATTAACTGTTTAATCACAAAAATGAGCCGCGGGCTGCCATGGCGACGAGCGTGCAGTCACAATGGTAGGTAGGCTGGAACTGGGGAGGAATACAGAGGAGCTCTAACGATCGTCAGAATAAACTACGCGCCAAAACACAGCTATTCGTCACTGTGCGGCAAATTTAAAGTAGGGATGAACACTTTTTTTTTTCCCATTATTACATTTTTTGGCCATTTTTGGTGTCCACAGACCTGTGCCCAAAATGTCCGGGACTTGGGGTGTCCGGGACTTGGGTGTCCAGGTCTTAAAGGGATTATTGTTATTATTATTTATGCCTGAGAGCTGAAGCCGGAGCCTCCGTGGTACAGTGGCAGCGTGTGCATCTCGCACGCTGGTGGGCGCGGGTTCGCCTCCCACCAAAGTTGTAAAAACTCTGGGAAGGGTTCATCAAGCTACTGACCACTTTGGCGGACACAAGGGGTGCCGTGGTTGAACCAGTGTCGCATACTAGTATGCTTGCACCCAATCGGCTTAAGACGGGCCGATTACACTTGCTTCACAGACTACACACACATTCAAAGCCACTACAACACAACAATTACACTCACAAGCACTTCTCACCCTACATACAGTCTCTAACAGACAGCCTAAGCCACTGGGTAGAGATACATGGGCTGTATCATCCCTGCTTCGGTAGGGATAGGCCGGTCCTGCAGTGGACCTCGACGGTTGATGACGACGACGATAACGGCGACAACAGTTGAAGTCAGAATTCTAGGGGGATTAAATGGCAAGTAAAACTGAGAGTGGCCCATTCTACAGGGCCGACTTTTCTTTTGCTCCTCCTTCTATCAAACTTTTTTTTCTTTCTCTCTGGACCCTACCTCATACTCATCATTAGGTGAGAAGAGGGGTCTGGATGAAGATGAATACTATGACAAGGTAAACAGAGAGCTTACAGGGTGTTTTCCATATACTGTATTTAGTGTGGATGGAAAGCCACTGGAGTGAGACAAACACTGTGTGCCATCCTCATGACTTTTCAATATACACATGAATTCAAATCTGTTGCAAGCTAATGATACAGACCTACTTGCTAATAGTAAACAAGAGCTTTTCAAACTAGTGCAGAGTTTTTGACATCTGTGAGTGTCATGCTTTGAAAGTAAATGTAAAGAGTAAAGTGGTTGTTGCTGAGAGAGAGGGTGACTCTCACTGTAATGTGCCAATGAATGGAGAAAGAAGAATTGGTAAGGAAGTTAAACTACCTAGATGCAGTACCAAAGCAGGGTCATGTGCAAAGGCAGTGGAAAATAAAATAGCAAAGGGAAGGACACAAAGTGGTGCTATGATGGCCTTGATTAGTACAGCAGGCAAGGGCTGTAAGAGGACTGCATGAAAACATTTTACAGCCCAACTAACATACGGGTGTGATACTGGTATGGCATGAAAACAAAATCCCAGGACTAAGACCAGTGGATGTGAGGTTATTGAGTGATGTGTGTGAACAGCATATAGTGGATGGGGTGAGAACAAAACAGAAGTATGTTGACAACATGATTGAAGGTAGTGTACTTGGATATAGTCATACAAAGAGAATGGATATAAACAGGATGATGAAAAGGGTTTATGAGAGTGAATGTGAAAATGGAGAGTTGTAAGCCCCCTACACCTCAGTGACATACATGAAAACAGAATACAATAGCAAGTACGCACCTTGGACTGAGCATCAAGCAATGCGCCGGCCACTATCCTGCGCAGGAAGATGTTGTGCGCTGCAATGACATGGTCCAGACTCTGGGCTTCCTGCAAGGTGGTGGTAAGGTCATGCCAGGAACACTCCAGCACCTCAAATGTCATGTAGTACTCCATCTGATGCACCAGGTGGACCATGTCTTGGGTTAACAGCTGTACACGGTGCAACACCCCTCGTAGCTCTGTTGGCAGAACAAGATTATTACAAGTAGTCCTTGTTAAGTTGTGGCCCCGAGCTAATTTGGATGTCAAGCCACTGGACTTCAGGCTGAAGTTGCTACTTCCCTTCAGTTTACCAACCTTCTTTATGGGGATAAAGTGGAAGCCGAGGAACAAGAAAATGCCTCTCTCCAACACCAAATCATGGTTTTAAAAAAATTATAAAAAAAAAAAAAATCATCACCATCCAGACCTCCTTTCTCTCCCTAGGGCAGGGTGAGGAGTAGCAAACCAAATTTGCCCAAACCAATGGGACATGCTTCCATTCACTCATCATTCAAGCCCCCGGAATCCTGGCTCTATCGGACACGCCAAAAATATTCACCACGTTCTGTAGCTTCACATAAACGTACCCAATAGTCAATCCGGACGCTGCCACATTAAAAGGGGGTGCCAAATCCCTGATCATGCATTTCTCCTCACAACATTTATCCAGCCAGCTCGATCTCTTGTCAGTTCCCTAGCCTCACCGACTTCCAAACCTCTCTTCTTCACACACTCATCCACCATATCTCTCCACCTTCTCCCCGGCGTCCCTTGCCTCCTCCCTCCTTCAAATTTGCTCAGATATACCTTTTCACCACTCTATTGTTATCCATTCTCCCCACATGACCATTCCATCTCAGTACACTCTCTTCAATTCTGGTGTCCACCGACTTCCTCACTCCACATCTTTCACAAATCACATTATTTCTATCCTATCCACCCTCTGTACTCAACATATGTTCCTCAGCAGTCCCATCACTACTCTTACTCTTGACTTTTAATTTTCATGCCACACCATAGTCTCACATCCATGTTAAAGCTGGCACTAACACTCCTTCATGTGAGCCTTGTGCAGCTGCCTCTGTTTCTTATCAAGGCCTTCATTGCACCAGCTACTTTTCTTCCTTGTGTCACTCTACTTTCCACTTCTTTTGCACATTTTCCTCTCTTTTCTGCCACTGTACCCAGGTATTTGAACTCTCTCACCAATTCCAGTTGTTCTCCATTCATTGTAACATCGCACTGGGAGTCACCTTCTCTCTCAATAACCATCACTTTACTCTTTTCTACATTTACTCTCAAGGCACGACACTCACAGACATCGGCAAAACTCTGCACTAGCCTTACAAGTTCTTGTCCGGTGCTTGCAAGTAGTATTGCATCATCGGCATACAACAAATTTGAGATATTCCCTCCATCACCATTCATTACCAACGCCATCCCTCTCTCCATTACTCGTTTTCTACTTCTCTCATCACCCCATCCATATATATATTGCACAACCATGGGGACACCACATAACCATGTTGCACGCCCATGCCGATCATGAACCATTCACTTAGATGCCCATTAACCCCTTAAGCGCGGGGATGTCAGATGCGGTCCTTGCGCGAAGATAATCGCGCTCCGACTGATTTTTTAAAAATATTTGCCAAAAATCAGTTATTAGTCCTAGAATATTATAATTACATATGTATATGGCACATTCCTCTGAACTGTCTGCTTGCATCCCTCCACCTCTATGACAGGCACGTAGTACCCGTCTAGCAACAAACTCTCATCCCTTTTCTGTCCAACTCTCTAATGCAAGAGTTAACTGTTACTCCCAGTCTTTTATTTATGCAACTGGTCAACTCTGGAACTGTCTTCCTCTGTCTGTATTTCCTACTTCCTATGATCTCCAGTCTTTCAAACGCAGTGTGTCCAAGCATCTCAAATTGAACGGATCTTGAATTTGGCTCTCTTTTGTACTGTTTTTGCTTTTTCTTGGAAGGAACAGTATGCAGGCCCGTGGCCTTTGGTTCCTTCTTCCATGCATAAAAAAAAAAAAACATACCTTCAGCTTTCTCCTGGGATGTTTGTTGAGCCTTCGTCGACTACTGTAGGATTTGTGGAGACTTCTGAAGTTGGGTAACGAAGTCTCCACTTTACACTTCCCGACATCCCGTAACATGATTACCACAGCCTGATATTATCACTAGAAACACTATTCAATTATTTTCAAGTAGTTTGGAATCCATACTCAAAAAAAAAAAAAAAAAACACTGAAAGCATTGTAAATTACGAGCGCGTACGGGCTTCCCACTCGCGTTAGTGCGCCTGTCGTATTCTGTCATTTATTATTCATAAACACACTCACACTTTATATTCCTAGCACTTTATTACACTTATATATGTCTACAGTATTTATCGATTAGTTTCCTTCAGTAATAGTAGTTTATTTTCACTCCAGGCATACACTTTCTCGTTCAGTAAAATAAGTAGAGAGTGAAGCTTTCACTTTCACTGTCATTACTCCAAGTATCAGTCGCTATCCATCATTATCATCGATAATTCAGCCAGTTCACGTCCACAGCAGAGGCATTTAGTCCTTTACCGCTTCCCACACGATGTTTAGTAGGGGTAGAGGTCACAGGGCCCTTTGCAATGGGCGAAGAAGCGGTAGAAATGGAGGGGCACGAGTGCAACATGATTCCGCCTTGAAGGACGACACTGAACTGAATGATGTAGCGTATGTGGGCAGCCAAGGGTTGACAATGTCAGCTGCTAATTTATATGCTATGAAATAATTCGTAGGAAATCTTGACAATACATAATAAATTAGGCAGTTCCAGGTGAATGTAAATATCACTCAGACTTCTCCATTCCTTTATTATATACAGTATATTTATATTATGAAAACAGGTCATACAGCATATTTCAAGGGGAAATAAGCAGGGAAAATTAGTGAACGAGTGCACGTGAGATGTTGCCAGGTGATAATTAGCCAACTCCAGGTGTATGGCACTATCAATTACCTTATTTTTATATATATATATATATTATTTTGTATAAGAATAGGGCATAGGGCTCATTTCCATGGATGAAATCAGTGGAAAAATCCGAGGAAGATTTGCGTAGTGCGGCGCGGCTGAGCAGGCGAGAGGATAGGGTAATGGAGGGGAGGTAGGGAGGGGAGCCAAGAACAGGGGAAAATGGCTAAATTGTCAACAATGGATGGGAGTACTGATGACATTAGCAGCTCTGACTATTGTTGGACATTGGCAGTACTCATAGATGATACAAGTCACCACTTGAAAGCCCGGGCGAATTCAAAACAACACAGAATCACAAAAGTGACGCCCCGCGGTATGATCCATTGCACCCGAGCATCATGACAGTGCCGATCTGCGGTTAAGAGGTTAACCCTTACACATACTTCACCATTATCATAAAAACTCTTGATGGCACCTAGCAGCTTATCATCTACATCATACATGC